>JAMKCH010009119.1:0-29660 GCA_023653785.1 Ophioderma brevispina
AATCTGGTTTTACATAATTATTACGCTTCCATCAGCTCCGTTGTCACTGAAAATAATACAAGATTCATGGAGGATTACTACTTTCAAAACGAAACGATAGGAAGTATATTGGCATTAGTGTCAATGAATGTTTCCTAAAAATTGTAAAAAAACAACGACTTCGTAGTTTCTCTTGATACAATTTGAAATGAAATTGATATTCCCATGGATATTATTTTATTTTTGTCCATCACAACAGATCATTGCATATGTTTCAACCTTTGGAGTCACAGCACTCATACAGTAAGTTGCTCTCTCTCTCGTTGTTGAAAACTTTTAATAAGTAAAAACAGACCATTTTGAGGACGGTGGCAGTTTGCGGCCTTTCTACGGGGGTGCTCTGTCATCCTGTTTTCAACACTTTTGCCTTTGATTTAATTTCAATTGCCCTATTTCCGCTTATCAAGTGGTTTTAGTGAAATGCATAATGAGAATGTTCTCATGTTAAACAATATTTTAAATTAAGTTATTAAATAGTGCTTGTTTTGTCGACTTTCTGGTTTACCATGTTTATAATTGCCTTGTTGTTATAATATTTAATTAATTTCACTTAGCTGACTTAAGTTTTGTTTTCTTACTTACAACTCAAACAATCAATTGATTTGCATGCCAACAGGGCAAATGATTAATCGTTACTATTTTTTGCACATTTACCGTAACTTAATTAATAATGTTCTGTATTGTTAACATTTTCTCAATGGAAAAGTTAGGGTATTTTGACATTTTAAGCCTTTATTATTTACATATTTGGGGGAGATATTAAACTTAATCAATTGAGTGTTTAACGAATGCTGATTTTGGATCCCAATTACGCATTTTTTTACTTTAGTTGAAATGATCATGCAAACGTCAATTCGTTTCCTGATGCTTCGAAATGTCATAGGATTCTATCTTAATTGCAATCGCTTTCGATATAGATTTTCGTATCGTACCACATTTATAGTGCTAGAATTTTCTCATACAAAGTACGGTTGTATCATTACAAATAAAAGAACATTTAAATATTATGTCTAAAAACAACACAAAATAAAACTCAACTGGCGCGATTCGAAACTGACATGTAGGCTCCCTTTTGCCGTTGCTCAGCGCCCGGATCATCGCTTCGATAGTCCATTAGACTCTTACAATCTACATCTAGTAAAGAACACAGCTAGGCAATGCATGTTTTTATTTAACCCTCGCCCAACTAAGGGTTTCTTTCTCTAACATCCCACCAAAGGCTGTTAACCCCCTGATTTTTCATGAATTAAGGATGAAATCATCTTGTGTGATATCAGTGTGTCAGCTACCTTATTCTTCTTCAACAGGACAAACATATCAATTTTAACAATATTGACGTAAAGTATTTCTCAGCAATCTCTCAAAATCGAGGTGTTTTCAAGATGGGTTCAAGCATGCTTAGTCATGTTATTACTCTAAAAACTAAGAAAATACAATATTGTCATATTTGCTTACAGTATCATCATACGTAACAAATTATATAATTTTTTGGCATTTTACACCGTAAAGGATAGGCAAAGGTGGCAACCACCCCTCCTCCCCTACCTTCCGACTTTTACGGGACACCCTGACCTCCCTGAAGGTGGTACCTCCCTTTTTTTCGCTGAAATCCGCAATGATCCAACTTACAATTCACATAAAAGCGTAGATCACATTCGTTGCGTTTTTGTGCGACAGGAATCAACTCGGTGTGTGTTTGTTTGGTGTTGTGTTGTGTGTGGTGTGGGGGGGGGGGTGGTAACCCCCTTGCGGACAGGGTTTAAACTTATGCCACTACTAATGGGCATTTTCCGGAAATTTCCGGAAAAGTTCAGATATTTGAAATGTTGCTAATTCCTATTATAAGGGCCGATCGAGTGATATGAGCACACACAAATACACCGTTCAGGTGTGGCCTCGGTCTAATTTTTTTACAAAAAGAAAACTAGCAGATTTTCATGTAAATCACTGCGCCGGAAATACATCAAAGAACAAATATCAACGTTTGGACTAGTTTGAGACAAAGTAGTGAAAATTTTCCGAATCGTCAACCTTTAACCATTTCATTTTGGTAGTAACTGCTATTTATTCTTTGATTTCTAGATGTCCTGGGTTACATAGAGAAATACATGGCTAAAACAGAGAGAAGATAGTACGTAATAAGTATACACAAGATAATCTTCAAACATGCATTATTAAAATGTATTTTAGCCCAAATTTATATCACTAGCCGAGGCAACAAAAATATTTGACATAGAGTGAATAAGGAATCCCTATCCCTTGTATAAATGTATTATGGGGAACAGGTTGGCGCAGCGTTCTTCCCTCGCCTTTCACCAATGAGGGCCCGGGTTTCGATAGAGGCTCGTTCTCGGTGATTTATGTGAACTTTGGTTTTCTCGATCCCTCTCTGTTCCGCAGGATTTCCTCGGGTACTCCGTTGCCTCTCCTGCTTCTAAAATCGAGCTTCTTGGGCATAAATCTGTTCGGTATTACCCAGGTCAAAATTCCATTCGATCCTGGCTAACTGGTTTCAACTGGAACCAGTTCAATCCATTTGATCCCAGTTTAATATCCAGTTAATCCAGTTAAAAAGTTGATGCGTGACGGAAAATGGAACAATTATCACTAGTTTTGTATTTACCATTGAACTCAGTTTAGACCATTTAAACACAGTTAAACAGTTGAAACCAGTGTTCACGTGACGGAAAATGGAACACTTTCAACAGGGCTAATGTGCTTCTGAAGAAGCACTATGTCAGCATGCATGTTTCTATAAACCTTTGACCACAATCTAGTGAACCTGGTTAATTTGACGCATATAAGGAAGGCGAAGAAATGTACTTTATATTTTTTCCAAGAATTCACCTTTAATACAGCATATATTGCTTTTGATAATCTGTGTACACCCATATAGGACTTGTGTCAGTGGTTATTGTTTTTCTGACCACTTTGGGGGCTACCACTACATTTGAGACTGAAGGAAATTTCTAAATTTTCAAAGAATACCCCTTTAGTCCAGCCAACATTGTCTTACACCCCTATCTGTGTACTCTATAAGGTCCTTGAGTCCGTAGATCTTCTAACTTAGTGATCATAGCATTTGATTTTAGACCAAGCATCAAATTTACAGATTTTCATGAAGAATGCCACTTTCATCGGCCGACATAACCTTTGATCCCATGTGGTTATCCCCTTATGGATCTTGATCAGTGGTTCTTCAGACCAACTTTCGTGATCATAGCAATTAGTTTGAGGCAGAATTGCATTATAGATTTTCAGTAATGCCCCTTTAATCGGCATACATGGTCTTTCGCCTCACTGCGCCCTATATGGGGCCGTGTTAATGGTTATGTTGACTGAAATTTTGTGATCATCACAGTGGATTTTGTTTAGAAGAGGAATTCATATTTTCAAAGATGCCTCCCCCTTTAATCTGCCTACATTGCATTTCACCCCAATCTGTGTACACCCTAGCTGGGCAGGGTTAATGGTTCTTCGACAGAAATTTGTGACCATAGCACTTGATTGAACTGCAGAAGAAGAATTTTATAGATTTTCAAGAATGCCCCTTTAATCGCACACATGGCTTTGCCCAAATTGTGTACACATTATTGACGCTTGCCAAGGGTTCGTCAAGAACAAGTTGGTTTGAATCGGCCCAAGCGTTTGGTAGAAGAAAGCCTTTTAGGGCGCGTTTTGGAAGAGAAGAAAGAAAGAAAGAAGGAAAGAAAGAAAGAACGCCTATAAGCACAATATGTCATCTGTGCTACGCACGCTGACATAACTGGGATCACTGAATTTGACCGGTATGGTTTCTCTGACGTGCTGAGCGCCTTTCATGCTGCCGCACAGCCTTGAGCACGTTTTACGTGGATATGTCTCGCGTTAAAAAATACACTTATTATTATTATTAGTTTCCAGGTACAGGTTTCGCGAATTCTGAGTGCGCTATATATATATATATATATGGAACAGTCCAGGAGCATCTCCTGTTCTCTCCGGCGGTCCCGGGGAATTATTTCCCACTGTGCAGTCTGGTCCAGACTGCGAAAGATATTATCTAAATTAGTACTGCGCGAAGATTAACGTTATCAATCCATCATAGCGAATGTATGCAATGAAACTTAATCGCAAATATCTCCGAAAAAAAGGGGTTCTATGGAGATTGTTGTATCAGAGGGGTCCGTTACAATGTTTTGTTTGAATAATGTATCGTAATTGGGTCTGAAACCATAGAACCTAGCGAGAAAATTGAACGTTTTTTGTCGGATACTTCGGTGCTCGCAAACCGGAAAAGTGAACACGCAATTGCTACGGGC
The DNA here is from genome assembly GCA_023653785.1 of Ophioderma brevispina. NCBI lineage: Eukaryota > Metazoa > Echinodermata > Ophiuroidea > Amphilepidida > Ophiodermatidae > Ophioderma > Ophioderma brevispina. The sequence continues at coordinate 4,341 of JAMKCH010009119.1, forward strand.
CGCAACCCTTTTCCCACAAGCCCTTTGGTATGTCTTGGTTAATAGTCCTTTACAACAATGCTTATTGGAACAAAACGGTAATATTTTGATAGGGGGCGTTGAGCTGGCATTTGGGCATATATCGTTTGCCATGCCTTTTCCGTTTCTTTTCTATGAGATATTTGCCTTCAAACATCGAAAAATGGAGAAAATCGATGTCCGAAACACAACATCAAAATTATAAAAAAAATTTAAAAAATACTTTTGCAGCTTTGAATCTTCCGAATATCAATGTTTCTTGTTGATAAACCATGTGTAAACTTATGTAATGATGTTTTTCCTTGTATCTCACTTTATTTTTAATATTTTTGAAATCTGTTTGTATTTCAAAAATGTCCGTGAAATCTTGTTTATTCCGTTATCCTTCACAAAGCAGTTCCTAAGTTTGTAAAAACTTCTACTAAGATCTTGATATTGATTGTCTTATTTTAAGTAAACATCATTCGGCCCAGTTGGAAATATGTTTTCCTCAGCTCACAATGACTATTAAAAAGTTCTAAGAATGTTGAACTTTGTAAAAAAAGGTACCTTTTAAGGGTGTATTACGTAATCCACATTTCTCAGCAACCAACAAGCATTTAAATATTGATCAAGAGTGGCACAGATACTTATTTTCCGACCACAAAAATTCTAAACTTTCAATCAGATACAATCTAGTCAATGGAGATGTGAAAAATTGTCAAAATGTTTAATTCATTTTAGCAGGTACTCTGTGTCTGAATATTTGTTAACTTCCACCAAGTTGTTTGTGTACAATTGTATGTGTATGTCCATGTGGAATGACAAAAAAATTTTACTACGTTATTCTGTAATTACGTTAGTCGTTTTTTTACGTTGAATGCGTTTTTAGTTTACATATCAACTATAAAGTGGGCTAGAATGATATGGTGTCCAAATCACATTTATCTTTAAATAAATTGGAAAGGTTTTTACTATTTCTTTATTATAAAGTCTAATTTCAGGCAGAATTCAATACTCAAGGATAAGTATAAAACTAAACACCTTGGACTATTTCTTGAGTGCAATTAGCTACTCAAACTATAATTTTCGTACAAATAAAAATTGTTCCCAGCTCTCTTTGTGATAATAGTCATCAGTTGGTGTATTTTGTTGATTAAAATTATTGATAACGTATAACCCGATTAATTTTGCTGTACAAAATGTTTGTGTGCATACTGTGCAGAAACGTAGAAGTGTTGTTTGGCAATATATTATTTTTCGTATAGGTATTGACTACTTAAATGTTTTAAACATAAAACATACAATTTTGAGACAATTTTTTAGAACCACCTCCAAATGCAAAACCTTTTCAATGAAAATTTTTTCGACCATAATACGACGGAAAACGCCCAACTTTTTTTTTTTTGCAATTTTAGAACAGGATTACGGACTTACCGGACGCCGTATATGTGTCTCCATTGTTGTAATGCACGCATCATTTTCGTTTGCAGCCCTCTAACCAATAGCCTCATTACGATGTTTTATTTCTATACAAAAATGCAAAGCTATACGGACACTCTGACATGGGGTGGGGGGGGTCTATAGAACCTGATATACTTTCCATTGACGCGCGGGGATTCTGATCAATATTCCCCAATATCGAAGATGGATAAGGACCGGTGTTAAGAAGTAACCATTGTCCGGCGTACTCCTATCCGGGAACATGGTTAAACAATGGCAAATCGATTCAGTGACTGTCTTTATCGGCAACATAGTTTCACGCTGTATTCCGTTATACACGTTATGCATGCGTGACGGAATAAAGCGTTTAAAAAAAAATTATATCTTATTTTACACCGGTTTATATTCCGTATCTCATGTCGAATACTTTGTGTGACATCAACAAGTATTCGCCCTGGAGATCACACTGTGGTACCTGAATTGAAACAATAAATTGGCGCGACTTACCTGGTGTGAAAGGAGATTAATAGTCCCCCTGTAATTATAATCCCGGGGGCTGTGCTCCTAAAAAGCAGTAGTCCTACAGTCGGACCCAGAACTGAGTGGTTTTCTCTGGACCAATGGCTTCTTTGGGGGATCAGTGGTCTATAACCCTTGCAATTCGGACCATAGAAAAATAGTCGTTGTAATGTATAGTTCATACACTTAACAGGACTTTCCTAGGCGGACTATAGTGTCTTTTACACCAAAAGCCATATCTGGATTAGGCCTGGATCAAAGAGAGCAATACTAGAAAAGGACTTTGATTACGCATATCGGCGAAATAACTGTCCTGCACGATTAATTTTAAATATTAGACCTTAACATACTTATGGGGTAAATGTCAGTCCAAAGTTTTGTACACATTTGTTTGAAAATGACAATGTCACACAGTGCTTTCCTAAATATCATTGACCAGTAGACGTACATCATGCTGCTGCTTTACTCGATAAAATGGTATAGAAAACGCAGGTTAGTCGTCACCTCTTCGTGGTCTAGTGGTAAGGGTTAATTACTTATCGACGTAAATGAATCCCGGTTCGAGTCCTATATAGGGTATTTTTAAAATTTGTTTTTGTTTTTAAAATTGTCTATAGTGTATTCTATAAATTACTTTTTTGGCCAGTGTTATGTAGTTGCATTAAAGAAAATGTATGTATCCGACGACGCCGATGTATTGTACTATTTTCTATTTTTTATATACTCACTCGCGCTAATGGTTTGAAATGAGTAATATAATTACTCTAGGCCTACCATTCAAAATCCATGGTAGCTTGAAGTCTTGTCTTATGCCCAACACTCCTGGGGTCCGTTCCCCAAAATCGGCGTAACCGAGTGTATACTCCATGCGTTATGTCCTACATAACAAGACCTTTCATACGTTAAAGGAAATATGTCAAGATTTTGTCAAGCTCAGTTTGACTTACATTCATAAAATTATATGTACATACATTACGAATTCCCAAAAAAATAATCCAATTTGATTGTTACAATTAACAAAATAGAGGCATTTAATTTTGCTTTTTGACATACGAGAAAATGGCGGCGGATTTTTCGCACGGCTTCATTGATCAAAAGCGCCCAATTTTGCGCTCCTCGTAGTGACGTCAAAGTGATGACCAAAACATCGTGTTGACTCAAATTGTTTATTGCTGCCACTTGTAATATGATGGATAATGGGATAAGGAATAATAAAATTAGAAAATAAGTTACAGAATGACATATTTGGTTTCATTTCGTTGTGTTAATTATTATTAAAGTGGAACACTGCCCGATGCGATATGATGGTCGCAACGACGTAAATTATGGGTGGTCATCCACTTCTCTGACGTCATCACTTTGCCTGCGATGTGGATTTGTCGGAATAGTTTTCGAGTAAGCTAATTGGGCGGAAAATTAAAAGGAAAATACTCAACAAATGGGCCAATTTTCAACTTATTTGAGTAGGTAATTACGTTACTAAAGTTTCTAATCCATACCAAATTTCCAAAATATTCAGATCCAGACATATTCCTTTTAACTTGTTTCCTTGGTTGCTTGTTAGATGGTTGATAACGACTGCTGTTTAAATGTGGTGTTGATATGATGTTGGTAATGGGCTCAGATTAGGAGTTCCATTCGTTGACAGTTTGGGTAAAGATAAGATTATTTCAAAACAATCCTTAATGAATATAGCGGTTATTTGTGTTTGGCGTTTAGTGGAGAAGATGCCGTGTGAGGGGGCAGAGATATAAGTAGCGATAAGTGACATGGACGTGCGTGTTGCAATACTGTCAATCTGTACATGTGTTCTTCCGTCTATCATGTCTCATATTGGCAAGGGAGACCGATTCATGGTGAGTAAGCATTTAGAGAAACATCCTTTGAGCGAGATTTTTTTTAAAGTCGCCCAATTACAAGCGAACAGCTATTTTGGCACTCTCTAGGTAATTACAGAGATCTTTGCGTACGGATCCCAGGCCGCAGTTTTTGTTTTATGCGTATCAACCCGTGGTCTAAATGATGGTTCTGTAAGCTGCTGCCCACTGTGTGCGGATATGAATAGAGGTTGCGTATGGCAAAGCCTAGGGTCCGATTTGCTGGAGGTGATTTGATGTATATGGTTGTTCCAGGCGAGGTGTTTGGAAGATATAAATAAACACCTATAGGTAATGGTGGTCATTGGTTTCATTCAAAAAATTGAGAAGCCCAGCTGAAACCAACTGCTGTGGAGATGTTCCTGGTGGTTCTCATGACAAAGCATTTGGATAGCTTTGGATGCTCCATTGGCTTCCCAATTACGTCGAGTGTCGAAAACTGATGGCTGACGGCAGAGATTTTAAAATTCATCTTCCACTAATGTATGAACTGTTGATTTGGATGGGGGATCCACCTCTGCATGTGAGTGCTTCAAATTGACACCCTTTGCAAATTCTTTTTTATTATGTCCTATTTGTCTTGGTACTTGACCTCTCACGTTTTACAATTATAGTTTCAGTTATTAGAACCAGTGATATTAACAATTATACAAATCCATATTACAGTTTCAAGTTGAATAGCTTGATTTTAATTATTATTATAAATGTTCATATTAATTGTAAACTGTATAGTCGGTCCTGCTAATTATTACCCTTTCAATGTATGTTTGATGGTAATTGTCTACAGTCCTGCGGAATAGTGGTTGCACCCAACACTTTTATAATTCTTGTCCTGTACTTTTTTATGTTTTTTCTTTTCTTTACTTGTTTGAACAGAACTAACTCATAAAACAATAGATATCTCTGGCAAGTTGTTGGAAGTGCTAAACCTACACAGGCGCTACTTAATGTTGTATGGGAACTTTGTAACACATGGAGTAAATGAACCTCTCTAAAATTCCGTAAATGCATGTGCGAGTGGAAGCTTATAACCTCTATTTTTCCCCCCTTCCTCCTCCATTTACTTTCAGGAATAAATCATTTGAAACTACTCAATTTCTTTATCGATTCGCCCATTGATAAGACCTTTTTAAACGATGAACAAGATCAATCGTGTATTTCGTTTTAAATCGTGTTTTGGATCTCGGATGACTGGGACGGGGGTCGCGGCCCGTCATATATCTGACTTTGTGTCGAAATTGGCCACACCTTAAGGTGCAAAACGAATTTCGAGGCACCAAATTTGGTGTCATAATATAATTTCATAAGATTTGACCTCAATAGATTTCTTACCTTGTAGTTTGCGAGAGAATGCACTTAAAGAGAAAAAAAAGGTGATTTTGATTTGCTTATAACATAGCTAGGCTGTAGTTTGTATGTGCTCCTATACGAAATTAGAAATTTCACAATTGTTGTACGAAAGAAACATTTCTCAGTTTAATCCTTCAGATGGGGATATTTTTTGATGAAAAGCTTTAACATGAGGGGGCAAAATCATACGTGTGTTCACATTTTTTAGGGACTCTATTATTTGTAATCCTTGTTGCACTTTAACTTAATGACCAAGGGGTTTTCACATCCCGTTGGTGCCCCAAGGGGGGGGGGGGGGTAGGGGTCCATGGTACCCAACTTAAGGAAACCACTTTCCGAAGGAATTTTTTGCACGAAATTTACACCACATGTGAAGGGTCTAAGACAACCCCAAATCAGCAATACAAAATGAATTTGTTATTCGGGCTGAAATTAGGGGAAACCGTCTTTTCAAAACATGCAAAAAAATAAACTTAATTTTAATGTTGATATCTATTCTAGAAGACCCAATTAACTGTCTTTTATAATTTAACCTCGTCTACCTGAGCCAAATTTTGTAACAAATGCCGAAGGGTGGGGGGGTGGTTACCACCCCCCTGTGAGTTTCGTTAACTGAACACCCGATTCCTGTAATTTCTCTTCTTCTTTCCATTGGTACCAAAATAAGTTACTAACATCCCCATTATACCGTCAACCTTGACTTCATATGTTGAGGAAAGTACGGAAAATACTGAATATAGGGTGGAAAATTGATATTTTCGTCTCGCAATCTTTAAGCGACTCAACACCTTATTATAATAGCTCGAAAATTGGCTAAAAAAAAATTATATAAAACTAGTCTTGTCTCCCATCAGTAGAGAAGTCAAAAAAAACGCGCATGAAAAATCTGATTTTCTCCTAACCTTTTTGGCGAAAAAATTGATTTTTTTCACTGTGTGTGTTCTATGGAAATGGCAGTTTGGCTGACATGCGAACTTTACATGTATGACGTCATTGTGACGTAATGCTGCTAGGCATGTTGGTACTCTCTTTTGGTATCACTGTGGAAAGAGGCGGACCATAGCTATCTATTGTACCAAAATCAAGTGTCTGCGATGTCGTGTGTTTTAGGATTGTTGGTACTTCTCTTCCGGAGGGGGTGGTTACCACCCCCCCCCTAGTCGATCACTTTGGGATCACCCTGTATCTACCTATACCCCGGTGATGTTTGTTTTTGGGATTAAAAGGAGCGGAACATCTCAATTGACATTACATTAATAATTTGGCACCAAAAAGGGGGTTTTTAGCAATGCCGGGGAAAAACTGAAGGGGGGGTGGTACCACCCCCCTTCGGTAGAACGAAGGGTTAACACAAATCCTGCAGTTTTAGTAGTGGATTTCCCCCTGTATTTTTAATGGGTGTTCAAAATACACGACGTTCATTTTTCCAATAGAGTTTGTACAGTAACGGTTGTGCAACGTCCACGAACGAAATCCGTTTGTTTTTCCACACATAAAGGGTTAATTATTTTTAATATTAATAATAATTGTTTACTTCGCATTGTATTGTGAACATATATCAGAGCCAAAACAATTTAGCTTTGGGTTCTTTTGATAATTAAAAATTCTCAGATGACTTCCGTTAGTACCCAAGGAGGGGGGGTTTCCATGGGACCCCACTAATAACTCATTGTAATCGGCTTTTGTATGTAGACATGCAAAAAAACAACAAAAAAACCGAATTGTTATATACACGGAGTACACGGAGACAGTGGCGCAGCCAAGGGGATTTTGTTGCGGGGGAGGGGGCAACAGATTTTGAATGTACCGAAATTCTGAAGAACAGGGGGTGTTCTTGTATTGACACATGTTTTTCATGATGCATACCCACCAACGGACCCTAAGTACCGACAGAACATACTGTCGGGGAAGGGGGGGGGAGGTGTACTCCGCCCCTCTGGGCTTTTACGCTCTGCACGAGAAGTTTGCATACGCTCTCTCTCGCTCTCTCTCTCCGTCCTCCCCCCTCCTCTCTCCTCACCCTCTCTCTCTCTCTTTATACCACATGAGTATCTCACTTATTTATTTATATTTATATTTCGTTAAGTTTGAATCGTCCATAAAGGGAATTGGAAATTTATTAAACTAAATTAATTTTCGTCCTTAGCGCACTGTATTTCAAAAAATATTACCATTTATTGTAATTGGCACTTCGTTTTATCCTAAGTGACATTGGAATTCTTATCACCCGATTGTTAGCTAGTGTATTCAGAATTAATTACTTTTAGTCTTTGGTCAAAAATTCCGCCTGAATGCAAACATTGGTGGTCGTAGGGTTGTCCTCTGCCATCTGCATGAGTTGTTTGCAAGAGGGCGGTTTTCGTTGCCTGGGAATTGACAACAAACCATGGACGGCGTCCAGTGCAAGAAAATGTCATCTTTAGATTGTTTGTAAGTCCTTAATCAATGTAATATTTGTACGAGTGGCGTTAAAATGGCAAAAATTGTCAACAAAATTTGCCTTCTCTACTGGAGGCACCGGCTAATAATGCAGCCACAACCACGCAAAGAGCCCAGATCAAAGTGTGATGTTCAGTCACTCAACCAACCAGAATTCGGCACCGTTGTAGCGAAATAAACGGCATGTTCATGTTGGCAGGAATACTAAATTCATAATAAACAATAAGAATAACCAGTTTTTATATAATGCTTAATCCCCGTAAACAGCAAAGTGGGGTTGCAATTATTATTATTACGCCACTTTTTTACAGCATTGTACAGCGCACAAGTTACTATGGCATGCAGTATGCTATAGCTATGGCCTTAGACTTAGTTAGATGTAGTACACCGGAGTAATACTGAAATTTGGGGCATGTCAGACGAGTCAGTATCACTTGTTGCCATTTCACATTTACGAATAACCCTCATTTCTAGTATGACGACATTACATAAGTCAAATAGTGGTAGCACGAATCCCGACAAGAGTATCTCCAAAAATTACAGACTTAATATTTATTTACATGAGAAAGAAAAGAATTGCAGGAGTATACAAAGTACAGACAAGTAGGGCAGATATAATGCAGGGTTATTTTTCTTAGTGTAAATTGACCTTCAGACGCAGCACTGCGTCGACAAGTCCAAACTATACAGTGCTTTGAAATTTGCTACAGCGTTTCAAGGCATTATTGGCCTTTACTTCGTGCCGACGACCAATGTCAAAACGACGAATGTTCCCTGTACTAGTTAGATTGTAATTATTCACAAGCAGCTCCGCAGATTTCACTTGGGTAGACGAGGCAATTGAGACTTAAGTATCTTGCCCAGGTTCACAAACGCATTGAACACAGTTGGACAGTGGGGTTTGACCTCATGCAGGCTGCGAATTACAATTTTAGAATGTACCTTCAAAATTTACATGCCCAATTTAAAAGTTACATGCACAGGCTTAATGTAAACAGGGATTGGTGCTACTGCTAACCTTTATCTTTATCCATAATGTTTAGACTTTGACAATTGGCTCAATTATATCATTTTTGGCATTCTAAAAATAGACATAAATCTACATATTAAATAAGCTAAAATGCAATAGGTTTATGAATATGATTCACAAAGTTCAAATTTGCATCACACTGCATGCAGGATACAAAGTTACATGCCAGAGAAAGCTACATGCACCTTGTGCATGGTGCACTAGGTAATTCGCAGCCTGATTTAACGGCTTATAAACTGTCCTTCCTGCAGCTTTTCCCCTACACCATATGCGCTCCCTTGCCTTTGATTATGCAGTACTGATTAAAAAAAGGCCATAAACTAGGTTCGGGGGTTACCTCAAGGGTTAGCCACAATTTGCCCACACCCACTTTTTTGCACCCACCTGCATCCACTGTTTAGACCATACCGGTGTTATTACTATTAATTTGTAAAATAATTGTAAAGTATATTATTATTATATTATTAACTCAATGTCACCTGGTAAACATCTCTTATTGATCGTCGAGTAGCGAAAAATATACATCATCCTCCTGCGTTTCGCAGGAAATCTCGCATTTCATTTAACCACTTCGATTGTTTCCGGTTCATAGCAGGGATGGGCAATATCGCAATATCAATACGAATAAAGCGCATACTCTACTAAACCGCTTTATGTGCCAATTAAATTGGCCTATAGGCCTACTACCCTTCGCACTTTATAACGATGCTTTATTCGTTTTGACAGCTTTTAAGGCCATCAAGAGTACAAATCCCTCCACGGGGAAAAGTGCAACACTGTTTTAGTTCCTAAAAACCTAAATTTGAATCTCACGGAATTTGTGCTATTTTGGTGGAGGGATATTTGGTCATAAGATTTGCTTTTGATATCATTCACGTGCGTATTTTTCATATTTAAACTTATATTTAAAAAATGTATGATATCCGTCTTGGTGGTATGAGATGGCAACATATGTGAACCCTGTGAAACATTCTTCCTTTGGAGGTCCATGAGTTTAGAAAACAGTGTAATTTTCAATCGAATTTGGCAAAAATGGACCATTGTCATCTAGGTTCAAACGGAAGATATTTTAAAGACCATGAATTCCAAATTCTCTCCTCTGCAAATTTTATGCTCTAGTCATGCGGGGCAAGATTCTATGAGGATCATGAGAGCGCATAAGCACGTTTCATTAGCCAGACCATTTTGTACTGTGGCCCCTTAAAGGTGCTTGTTCGATCGTTTTTGGGGACCACCCCTCAATTTTGATGTCCGTGAAGCTATAGTGTAGAACCGATCCACATTGCTAAAAAGACCAGAATCGGCCGATCTTCCGATCATGTTTAGGTTGATCGCGATTTCCCGATTCAGATACCGATTCTCTGGTGATGTCCAGTGACCCGTGTGATTTCACAGTGTATCTGTACCTGTAAAAATTTTGCTCTCTGAACTTGTGTATTAATTACGCTATAATGATCAATTACATTTTGACTGCTATGTAGTACAGCAAAGTAAATTACTTGAATGTGAAACATTTTACGCCGAAACATGGGAAAAAAAAAAATATTTTCCCGGGTTTTCTGAGCTCATGATCTTCTCAATCACATTGTCCTGCAGTCAATCGGCAGCATTTTGTTAGTTGACTTCCGGGTTCGCGCATGAATTATGTGGTTTGAAAAGTTCGTTAGTCATAATATCTAGAGTACTTCGCCAATTGGATAAAAGTAACAGAACTCACATACCCTTTATAAATGGCCGATAAAAACTATGATATATGTTGTTATGAAAACCTTGGGGGGGGGTTGTTTAAAGTTTTGTCACAAAATTTTATTCAACAAACTTGCATAAATTTCTTAATAACATGAAAAGAATACTCTCAGCCAATCAGGAACGTAGGTTTCATCTCATCAGATTAACGTGAATTCCCTGATAACTGCCGACATTTGAATTCTGTAAACTTTAACTTTGTGATGCAAAACACACGCGACCTTCATCTTTGTTGCTATCATGTATTGTGAATGTTGTCTGAGTGAGTCAAGTTGGTTCTAATGCTAGATTGAGATATAAATCAAAACTTGGGCGTAAGGTCTTCATTTGGCAGATAAGGTGATTTGAAATTAGTTTTTGCCGTTTTTTTTCTAGGCTTGTAGTCATGTTTGGGATCGATTCAGGAGATCGGTAGTGGGGGGATTTTTGCTGATTCCGATCAGATCCGAAAAGCTTAAATCGGCCGATTCAGAACCCTCCGATGTGATCGGTTCTACACTATTGAAGGTTGTATTTTCTCATTGTCCTCCTGAAATTTGGCTTCCAAATCTTTTCTTTCCCAAAAGATATTGACAAAAAAAAAAAAAACAACTGGCCCCCCCCCCCCCCCCCCGTATGGTAACCATATCAATATTATTACGTAGTGAATAGGGCGTTGCCACTCTGATTTATCATCCCTAGCTCTAAACCACAGTAGTTTGTTTCCCATATAATTGTTGGTCTCATACATACATGTCAGGCTCCCAATTCAGTGGAGGAACCATAGACAAAAAACGAACATCACCTTAACAGAGAAAGTGTCAAGGATATTGTCTACCTATTTTTCAGTAAGCGAGGGGGTCAAATTGTGACGTCCGAATTACAGGCATCAAACAAGTATTAATTGCCCGAAACATCATCTACTGCGGCAGGTATAAAAGCATGAGCGCCAGATTAATCGGATCCAGTAACCAAATTTTGTCATTTGTCTGCTTACACCGTATTTGAGTGCATGGGAATTGCTGGTTAGCTGTGCCACAGAAAACAAGTTAAGGATAAGGATTGTATTTTGACACAGTAGTTGTGAACAAGAATGCGAATAACCAGGCCGAATGCCGCCTGAAAATTGGTTAAATGACTAAAAGACCTAAAACTAACTGGCAAAACTGTTTTTTTTTTTACTCTGAAGTTGTGATAAGTGAGTGCAGGTAGATGCAGCATGGGTGCGCATTGTGGCAATCTAATCCACCATCCTTTTACAAAATAAGCGTATTTTAAGCGTGTAGTGCGTTCCGCCAGCGTAAACGCACTGGCCGGTGATTCGTTGCCAGTGCTCTCTTGACAACACGCCGATGCTGAGTGGCTCATCGTGCTCTAATCCGGAATTCAAGCTAAACCATGATTTTGAAGGTCCCACGTCATGCTGAAAAAGTGGGAATTTGGGAACACCTTCCTGGGAAATTTTGTAACATTGGAGGGAATTTTTACTTTAAATCAAGAAATACATTAGATTGAAGGGAAATTGAACTCTTGGGAGGAAATTTGAGAACTTTGGATTGTATTTCCTCCCGGAAATTTTGCATTTTTTCAGCCATGCCCAGTACTGTACCGTGTGTAAAATTAATATTGGTCTACCAGTCGCTCGAACATATATTTTGCTTAAAAATGCTTTAATTTGTAACAGAACTTCTACTTCTGTTAGCTTTAGCATTTAATTATTTTATAACGTCCAAAGTAACATAACTCTGCCCAGAATACAAACTGGGAGTGCACATAACATGTAAGGACAGCTTGTCAAGTTTGTGTTTGTAAGCAGTGGCATACCCGAGGAAATCCTGCCCCCCCCCCCGAAAAAGTACTGATTTTCTGCAACACCGTGCCAATTTAGAGTGAAACCACATAGCCCATACAATCTACAATTTCAATTCATCCTTGCCCCCTGAAAATATATGTCCCCCCCCTGAAAAAAAGCTAAACACCATCTTAGTAAGTAGGATTGTTGAAATAGGCTGGCGGGCTAGGCTTGCTTTTCCATAATAATTTCACTAGAATAATTCCCAAGAAAAGGCTATTCCAAATTGTAGTTGATTCCTTGATGCATTTTTGATGTTAGAACAATGTGTGTTTTACGCGGCACCCGTAGGCAGTGTACATAATTTCCTTCTGGTCCGTTTACGGACAGATAAAAAAATGACAGTTCCGGGTAGAGTGAATTTATGCAATAATATATGCACACAATACTATACTTAGTCCAGTGGTATTTAGATGATATAAAACATCCTCAACTTTTTTAAGGTATGTCGGGGGGACGAGGCTTGGATCACACGAAGTGCCCCTTTAAGAATGTGAATCAATATTGAATACATAAGTTTGCATGTATTCTTTACGTTTCTTTTCTTTCTGTAAAAATGCCATCATGATGGAACCCGACACAAGACAGCCACTGCACTTCAAAAGATAAGGGTAACCAGCAGCTAGTGATGCAGATGACCTGAAAGGGAAGACCCAGATCCTGCTGAAACCAAAAGAAAGAACACCTGAGGTGCTAGAAAGATAGTAGATGCCCCACCACCAGAGCCTGAATACATCGGAGAACCTCTGACATTGAAATTCGAGTGAGGATGCAATCCAAAATGGTGACCCCCCTGCAGAAACCCAAACAGAACCAGTGAAAGTAAGGGAAAGGTACCTGAAGAAGGAAGTACTGGAGAATCTGTGATGGACCAGAACAAGCATCAGATGGTACTTCCGGTTCTTTATGGACAGACGAAACTAGCAATGATCAGGTGTTGATGAAGAAGACAATGGTAATGTAAGACTTGAAGTATTACACCCATATCTGGTGGTAAGGAGACATTTCAGAATCAAGATCAAGTGTGTGATAAACGGGAAGGTATGCTAAAAAAAGACAGGTAGAGAACGCAACCATTCATACCAATATTCCTGTTGTATTGAACTAAATCATTCAGAAAAAGCTGCAACATGAAAATGTTATGGTACTACAGCAAAGGCACCTTGAAGTGAATATAGAGAAGTCAGCCAAGGTGATTCAGTACTGGCAATCACACGCCTGAAAAAACAGGCAACCGAGTTTCTGAAATTGTGGTGTGAAGCCATATATATCTGATCAATTTCACAATGTTGCCCATGACTTAAATCTGGTTGACAAAGTGTCTGATGAAGATGCTGCTAATTCCCAATCCGTCTGAAAAAGCCAGTAGCAATCCGTGCTAAAGGTTCTTACAAAAAGTTCTGACAAAGTTGTGTTTGAGGATATCAAATCAACCAAGAACCTCAACCAATGATAAGCCCTCCATTAAATCACCGACTTCTACCAGAGAATGAGCGCTTCGAGAAACAGTGAACAGACTACAACAACTGGAACTGAGTTTTGTGATGAAAATACAGACTTTCCAACTCGTATTGTTTATGACATGTGCTACAACACTCTAACTCCAACTGCCACTGATGCGGATAGTGAAAAGAAAGATCAGACGGAGCAGACTCACGAAGATTTAGTGAGGTCGGGGAGAGAGCACTAAGGCTGTGACATTTGCAGATTATGTGCATGGGGCCAAGATTTGTGCTGAAGATGACTGAAAGGAATGGAGAGGTGTTCACAGATTTAGATGATGCCATAATCTGAGAAGGCTAGCGAAAAGAAAAGGTATTTTTTTGAAACTTACTGAAGTGAAAAGGTTTTCTGCATAGGGTATTTTTGTAAAAAGTGTTTGGAGTAAATTTCATATCCCTTCATCTTTTTTTCACCCATTTTTTCATCACAGTTTGCCTCTTTTGGTTTAAACAAACCACTCAATCCCCGGAGTGCACACTCCATCTCCTGGATTTCAAGTTTTTCTTATACATTCTTGTTGTGGACTTGAAAATTTTTACAATGTTAACAGCAATTTCTCAAATATCTTAAATGTGATATTGCTAATGGATTGTTCGAGACGGAAAAATATTTCTATGTTCTTCCGACCTCTAAGCCAAGGTCATATGATCATTCTTGTTTGAATTTCCAGTTTGATTGGAAGACAAAGAAACCCCATGCCAACCATGTAGACTGTAATTTCACCATACCACTGGTACCTTTTATTAGTGGTAAATACCTTTGACATTGCTATATTTGCCCACGTCGAAGATCAAGGAGGTGTCTTTTGGCACAGCAGTCATGCAAGAAAAATTGAAGAGCAACGGCAGAGCCAAGGGTAGATCTCAAAGCATCTCTGACACACACAGTGTTGCCATAGATTCTGTGGGGTCATTCCAGTTTGAGTTATAGACTATGGGAGACCGTTGTCACCAACGGGCTACTGAACAGTAGTTTCCTTCCTCTGAAAGCTAGCTAGTGTAAATGCTATTTATGGTCAAGCACTGTCATTGGCGTCTCCTGTGTGTTCCTTTGCCAATACAGTACAGGACAGAAGTTTGCAAAAACTGAGTGAACCATTCAATCTCACTTGAACACTAGAGTGGGATTTTGAGTAGGTTTTGATGGAATTTGAGTGAGTTGGAGTTAGATTTATTGAAGCATAAACCAAAAATGAGTGAGCTTCATGGTAGTGTTTACTGAGTTTTTTAGCTTGAGTGCAGTTTGAGTGAAATGAGTGGGGGTAAGGTGGGCCTTCTATACTTCCCTAAATTCACTCAACCACTAGACTAAACTGGCAAGATCTTCTGTACTATAGGCAGTGTGCACACTATAATCCTTGGGGCTCAAGTTTAGAGTTGATGTCATGATGCTAGTCTGCATTCCTTCTACTAATCCAATGGCGGACTTATTTAACTCAAAATTTGTAATCGATGTTTTTGGTTATATGGTACAAAATGATCGGAAGTTGGCGCATATTCAATTTTGAATTTTATACATGATTGTAGGTGCATTTTAAAGCTACAGTTTGCAAAATGCCATCAAAATCTGACAACTGGTTCCAAAAATAGTTTGGGGGGGGGGGAAAAGAATTTTCAAAAACAAGAAGAAACAAAGGAATTGTTTCCTTTATTGGGCTATAACTCAAAATCAATATCCCGACTTCCGCCTCATTTTGCTTGATCACCACCACATTTCCTTCCAATAGTGAGTGAAAAGCGCTTGGATAGTTGAACCACATTGCACACA
Source organism: Ophioderma brevispina (assembly GCA_023653785.1). Classification (NCBI taxonomy): domain Eukaryota; kingdom Metazoa; phylum Echinodermata; class Ophiuroidea; order Amphilepidida; family Ophiodermatidae; genus Ophioderma; species Ophioderma brevispina. The sequence goes on from JAMKCH010009119.1 coordinate 19,843, forward strand.
GGAACATAGACAGTGTGTGTTTGAGTTAGTTGTGGTCCAACCGGTGTTTGGGATGTTTTTGTTCTTTAACAATCAAATGAAAATTTGTTTTCCAGGCCTCAATTTCACTGTGGTACAAGACAAATAAACTTTTCCAAAGCCAAATCATTGTGGGGTTAATATGGGGAAGAGGTTGTCAATCAGGTCACACACCTTTAAATCATTTCACAATGGAACTTGCTTGAACTTGAAAAGGATAAAATGCCAACTAATTTCAAACGTCATTTTTAACGATTGAATTTTATAATGCCCTACAATACAACAAAAAAAAATTACCATGATGTAGCAACAGGCTTGGGATTATTAGTTTCCCTTTTTTTTCTCACACATTACTGTAAAAATACCCATGTTGGGTGCCGTACCACACGAGGCCACGGCACCCAACCATAGGAATTTTCCATATTGCTGGACAAACAGGGGATAACGAATATATCATTTAGTAGACGATATTGACTTAAAGCCTAAATTAGATCAATTCAAATTATCTAATCTAAAGCTTACCAGAGTAGATCATTGGCCAAGCCCTTTCAAAATAAATTAAAAACAAGTTCAGTAGGCCTAGTCCAATAGGCCCCTATCTTGCCGATCTGTAAGTATCACTGCGACCTACAAAGTACAAAATTCCAAACCAACTCAGTCATTGTCTACAGACTAGCTAGCTACGTGCGTTTTAGCTCTGCCGTCCCGAGCACAACTATAAGGTTGTCCTAGACCAGCTGCGTCATATGTTCACATTGATTCAAATAGTCTGGTATGCACAACATTAGTTGAAATTCCTGCGAATATGCTGATTGGGATACCTTTAAAGAGACACTGGCACATTTGAAATAGTGCACCCTCAATTTTCAATGCGATATTTTTGCATGTTGTAAACTTTTATATACAAAGCCCTCACCTGAATGATTAAAGACCAATCACTTCCTAGGGAACGAACTTTTATAATTTACGTCGCCGGCGACGTAATTCAGCAGACGATGAAAATGGCGTTAACACAAGAACACTCGCTCCGTCATGCATGTTTCCCACGCTGCACCCACTGTTTGACTCGGTCTATAACCTTTGTGTTTTTATATCAGAGAGTAACAAGTCAAAATATCATGTAATAGGTATTTGTTGATTAAGTTATGGAAAACTTAAAGGTTGGCCAACAAAATACCTGAGTGTCTTTATCCTCATATCATGTCCTATCTGTTTTGGGGGTATTTATTTTTATTGTAAATATCTGTTCTTCCCATGGCCTAGACTATCTTTGAGAGCAGATAAAATTTCATCATTGTGAAAATGTGCTAGTGCTAGCTTCCTTCGACCTCGCCTCTTTGGAAGACTTCCTGGCAGTAGTGACCATTTCTCTAAAACAGGGGAGTTTGAAATTTAGTTTAAGTATGCAGGCTAGGAAATAATTTCCTGTATTTGTGTTTTGCATTGAAGCTTTTAACAGAGGATTTTGTTTTGCAAAAAGGCCATAAACGTTGTGCTTCTCGAGAAGGGGCTGGCAGATCAGTCTCTTCCACATACACAAGATCATAACACACATAGATTTTAATTAATGTCCAGTAGGGCTCTAATACTTATTGTATCATCATGCAATAACGAGAATATTTTTCTGATTGGCAATTTCCTACAGCAGTATGGAATACAGGTGAGTCAAATGATTTTTCCCACGATGAATCAAAAAAATATGAAAATTTTTGTAATCTCTTTAAGAATTTATATATACTTATATAACAAGATTCCGTCTTATCACCATGTCAAAATCCAGAGATTTTTGCATTTCTTTTCAAGTTATTCCCTCATTTTTAGAGGGCTCCCCGAAATGCCGTCGTGTACAACAAAATTTAGTAGTAAACCATAGAGAGATGAGTACACATGTTAACATTGTAATTCACAAACCAGGAGCCAGAAAAACTAGATAGGCAAAGACTTTCTGTTTGTTGCCTTTATGCACCACAGTGAATCACAAATTATTAATATTTCCATGAAAGAAATTGTTTCCAAAAAATCTGAACTTTGACCTTTAAGCCAACTAAGGTTTATCATATAATTGCACCTGGTTTGGTGTTATTTTTTCAATATCTTTTTGTTTGCCTTAGTTCATAGGTTCAAACGAGTTCATTCCCAACCTTGAAGATCCTAAACAGTCAAAATAACTTACACTTGTTGTTTGCCTTAATCATAACTTAATCACTGGCCTGTCCGCCATTGGGGGCATTTTTACCATTTATCCACCAGAGTGTGTAAAGCACACATTCGGTATCTCCACTTGAAAATTGCGCTTCACACTTACCAACTCAATGAAATCTGGTACAAAAGGCAAATTGATGGCCTTTAATTTTATGAGTGCAGATATTGATTTGCCTAACCAAATTAAAAATTCAAAATTCCTGTGAAAGCTATGTAAATTCTTTTATGAAATATGATTACAATTTAAAGAGCTACCTTGCACGTTGACAAGACAAAAATCAGGAAATTTGGGACCATCCATTTTGACTCACACACGTAATATTACTTAGTGTGTTTAACCGATGAGAGTCAAGTATTCAATGTCTGATAATTTGTGCATCCAGAGTGTTCTTATTTAATTTCAAGGACATCCTAATGTTTTTTAATTAAGCAATATAGCACCTTTTTTTTGAAGACCGCCCCCAATTTTTCAAAAATAAGATTTGTTACACTGTTGGCAAATTGTAATGGCTAGTAAACTCTACTTTGACGGTTAAGCTAGAAAATGTCTGTTGTCCCAAACGATGAATTTTGTACTGAATAATTATATCGGGGATCCCCGATAATAATCCAACGGCGCTGGAAACTGGCCTCATGTGAAATAGCCGGGAATATCGCCATGTACTTCTAGCTCCTGCATTAGTTGTTTTTAATAGTTCAGGCAAGCCAAGTTAGAGTATTAATTCTCGAGATGGCACTATTCCATCATGGCACGGACTAAACGTAGCATTTCACCTCTGCCATTTAGTCCAATCTGGGATCCCAATTCTAATTACAAAATCGCTTTATTTTATGTAGATAGCTTTTTTAGTCCTGCTCGTTCGAAAGTATAGTTTCCTAGAACATCACCAACGTAACTGTGCCAAATATCAATTTTGAAATTGGGGGCGCTCTTAAAAAATGTGTCCATTATGCTTTAAATCTTTTCCCCTATTATTAGCTTTGAAAAAGTTGCAAACTGCAGACCAGGGGACAACTGCAGCTATCTTAGCTTCGAAAAGCCATCAATCTTCGCCCCAAGATCGTCCCATACTATCTTCCCAGTGATATCCTACCTAAACATCTGGACTTTCAATCAGCTATCCTTAATCTCAGAGGGCGTGCGTCTTGGATCCTGATAACAACACGTGCTACGGCAAGTTGGCCTTTGTGTACTACTTTCCACGGCAGACATTGTTTGATCAGAATTTGTTTGCTGAGGCACTGGAAGCTTTCTCTAGGGCATCTGAAGATGAGGCCATAGGTGTTGGATACCACCAAAGGTAATTGGCAAGGTCAGATTAATTAACCATTAACCAGCAAGAGCCTGGACCAAGAGGCACTATGGAAACATCCAATCAACATAAGTGCTTTCCCCTTCTGCTGATGGTATTTTATAACCCCTCAGAAGTGTAGATATTTTGGTTGCCTCTTAATGCCTGTGTATTTCATATTTTGTGCCTCTGAATGTCTCTTAGGCAATTGAGGCTCAGGGAGAATGTAAATAGAACAAGTACAATGACTGAAAGGCAGAAATGCATGGTTTCCTTTGAGGGCTTACTGGGCATTAGTGATAATCCACTTCTTTTGCCCTTTTGTAGTGCTTACTGGGCATATTATTCTGTCTGAGAAGTAGGGAGTTATAGTTACACAGGGATTGCAGGTACTTCTCTCTAAGGTGTAGACCAATCTTACTCTGATGCTGTGTGCCATACTGGGTGTTCTGCATGCGTTAACAGATTTCTCATATGCCGAAAAATGTTTGCATCCACCCCACCCGCCACCCGGTTCTACAGATTTTGGAACCGTCAACAAACATAATTGTAGGTACCCGGCGAGCACATCAAGCTTGAAAAAATTTGAAAATTGTTTCGACAATGGAATAGTTTTGCTGCCAACGCCCCTATTGGAAATGACTGGTGGACACCCCTTCTTGAACTTTTAAACATTTAACGGCATGTTTTTTTTAAAGCTTGTGAAAGATACTCATACAAGTATACCCCCTAACCCCCCCCCCACAGTGGCATGTACCTGTTCCCGCAAAAAAAAAAAAAAAATAGAATCATTTAAATGTTAGAAAATGGTTGCAAAACAATTGCGAAAAGAACATTGGTGAAACCAGAACATAAAAAGATCTTTAAATGTTTTGTTGTTTTTAAAGAGCACTGCCGTTCTGGTTTGATCCCTTTCTCAAATGTAAACCTTTTATATAATAACTAAAATTCAGCATATTTTGTTGGCCTAACTATTTTCTTCTGAAAGGATCTGTTAAAAGATATTTTTATCTGGTAAAGCATCTAGTTCCTGTTAAGCTCACACGCAGTGTTGTATGGACCAGTATTCTGCCCCAAAGGCTTGTCAAGTTCCAACACCAAATCCGATTCATAAACACTGGGCTTAAGTGGTTGGTGATTATTCCTAAAGGCCCACGGAATTTGAAATTTAGTGTACCACACCCTCGCCATCACAAAGGGCCAGCATGGTCGTCCCCAACCCATTTTCAATGGGGGGTGTTGAGTCTCTTTTGCCGACAAAACCAGCAGCTGGTTCGGAATTATCAAATAACCAAACAATGTTTCATGTGGTCCGAAATTCTTAAGAGGTGGGGGGTTGTTGTGGGGGACCTCAACACCCGACCCTTGCGCATATATAGGGGAAGGGGCCCGCAAACTTCAGCCACTCAAACTGTCAATTGTCCACATTATTACTATAATCCGCTGACAGGCCATTTTGCTGACACACCCCCTCTAGGGACGGCCCTAGCAGGGCACAACGGTTGTGATCTTGTCCGTCCTGTCCTGTGTGTTTCAAAATTTCTTGTGCATTGTCTTTCTTAAGGGGTCCAGAGTACAAAATATTCTGCCTCTTGAAACGCAACTTTGTGCCCTCTCTGTTTGGTATATTTTTGCCCCTGCCTTACCTATAGCAATGAAATTTGCTGGGAGAATTTTGAATTCATGGTCTTTAAAATATATCTTCTTTTGAACCTAGATTGACAATGTCAGTTTTTTGCAAATTAGATTTGAAAATTACACACTGTTTTTGGTAACTCCTGAGCCTCACAGAATCGGTTAAGTGGCTCCAGAATCAAAATGAACAGCCTACTGGAAACAACCGGTTTCTTTTCTTGGCATTATCAAACTATCTCATAAGAATCTTTAGTATTAATGATTAAAAGAACTGGCATGATCAATCTTATCCAAATATGGGGTCTTAAAACTGCCGAGGGAAATTAAACTGTGTTTCAGAAAAAAAGGGTTTCACATTGCAAATACTTTAAAAATATCCTAAGGCAAGCTGAATAATGACCTTCCCACCTGGAAGTCTGACCTATATTGGTGTTCTACCCTAAGGATAAGCAATCAACCCATAATATCACAATTTTATTATTATGTGTAACAATATTATTGATCTGGCAGATTGACACTCAGAACTAAAAACAATTTTAAAATAAAATCAAAAATAGGTGATACTACTACTAAAGGAATGTATCTTAACATAGGAAAACAGTCGGGCATGAGAATTTTCATGTTTTTGTCTAAATTCAGCCTTTTGTTGTTCAGATTTAGCTAATTTCATTTATTTTTCAGCCTGTTTTAGGGCCTTTTTTTGTCATTTTTTCGCTGTTTTTTTTCAGGCTTTTTGTCTAAAGGGGATTCTCATGCCTATACAGTTTCATCTTAAAGGGATCATCATTTTATTGGCAGTGCAGTTTCTCATTATGTGTCTTTTTGCCATTTATATCATGTGGTTTTAGAAAAAAAAATAGGAAGCATAGCAAGCTGTTATTAAGAACAGCAAGAGGCTCCTATTTTGTTACTTTTTTTTTAAATACAAATGGAAACTTTTCCGTATTGTGACAATGTCATAAGTGGTTGCTGCCATATTCTTGATAATTTGTGATTTTCAGAGAATACAATTCTTCACGAACCGTTTGACTGAAAAATATTAAGTAGTTTGATGAAAATGTAACTATTGGCCCGACCACAATATCACAATATCATTTGGCACACAATATGTGATGTGGAATAGAATATTTACCCATCCAAGGGACCCAACATTTTAGTGAAGTTACTTTTATACCTTCCTAGATGCATTATATCACAACCTACATGCAGTGGCAACAGTGGCGGGGCCACGGGGGTTTGGGGGGAGGGGGGCTCTTTTTTTCATTTCCCCAAGTTTGCCCCACCCCCCCCCGGCCGCCGAAAGAATACGAAGTTTTTTACCAAATATGGCGCAATTTGGGGCCAAAAAAATCACCAAGTTTGGAAAAAATCAGGCGATTGACCAAAATATGGTTAAAAATCTCAAAATTTTGATACTTCCCCCACCCCTGAATTTCACGTTTCCCAAAAAAAATTCACGTTTGCCCCCCCCCCCAGATAATCATCAGAATCATAAAGCAGGGGCGAAGAAGATTTAAATACGTGAGTTAATCGCAAATAGGTTTATTCAATGCAGACTCGTTATTGAAGTAGGATTATTGGTTGTACAAAGTGGACCAGTACTACGAATTTCCAGCTGAAGGACATGGTGTGACTAAAAAGAGTTTATGTGAAACGGTTCACGTGTTGTTGATAACACACAATTTTTTAATTTTTAACTCTGCTTTCGCCCCTGCTTGTTTCCGATTCTGGAGCCAACACTGCCCGGGGGGGGGGGGGGGGGGGGGGTTTGCAACTCAACTTTTTTTCAGTTAGTGGGATGTGCGGCCCCTGATTTCCGAACTTGGGGTCTTGGGAATGATCTTGTCTCCGAAAGTAGGGGCTTGGGAACTGAAATTTTGAAAATTGGAGGCTTTGGAGCTGACATTTGGCTTAAAATTCAAAATTCAAAAAACAAAAAATTTTATGAAAAGGGGACCTAAGAATGTTATGCCCCCCATGCCCCCCACCCCCCCCCCCCGGGAAAAGGTGGTCTTAAGGGCGGCCGCACATAGCCCGCACCCTCTTTCCAATTCACTCTCTAGCTAATATTTTTGGATAAAATTTGCCAGTTCCTCAGCTCCTAAACCTCAATTTTGGGCCACACTCAACCGTTCCCAAGTCCATAAAATTGGCACCAAATTCCCGCCCAGAACTTTTTGAACAAAATTTGTACGAAAATATTGGACAAAGTCCTTCTGAAGAAGCCCAAGCCAAAATAGCAAAAGTCTAAAAATCGTGGAGTAAAAAAATTGATTTGTCCACTCCAAATTTTTCTTCTAGTTATTCTAAAATCACAACCAAATGCATAGATTCCACACAAGGTTCTAAGAGTAAAAAACGAAAACTTGTTTACCTTGGTGCAAATATAATCCATACAATACATGCCCGTTGACGCCCTCACCATCAATCATCAGCCTGCTCTTCACAGATACCGCACCAATCTTGCAATGTTACTGCTATCACTAGCTGTACATCTGTCCAACCACATGCAAGTTTCTCAACTGCAGTCTGCATGTGGGTGTTTTTCCCCCTTTTTTCCTTCTCCCTTGCTTATCTAACTTGATCATCTCACCCAACCATGGATATTTTATCTGTAAATCATGCTTACCCAATATTTTTAAAAAAACTGGCTCTGATTAATTTAAGCTTTGAGACTTTGTAACTTCTCGGAAACAAGATGCCTGCAAGAACATTAATTATCATGTACACTTTCTATTCCAAAGATGTATTCAAGTTACCAGAAGACACAGCTCCAATGACATAAACCTAATTAAGATTGCTAATATGTAGACCCGCCGTATTTCTTTTTATTTCATTACAATCTTAGTTCAATACTTCATGTAATATGTTAATATTTATTCACTATTATTACATTTTTACAAATAATTTGTGTTGCTGGTGTTAAGGGTTAAACAGGAGATTTATGTATTTACTGGTTTGACTCGCCTAGAGAAAGGATCAGCACCGACTTTGATTTGTAGAACAAGGCTGAATGGTCCCATGGGCAGAATTTATTAATTTTTAAATATCGTTTACAACTGGTGGTAGTTGTAAACAAATCTAATTAAAGGTGCATTTTTGTTATCTTAGCCACGTAATTTTTGCATGTCATTGAAAAAAAGTTTATTTCCTAAATTTCAGTCGATTCTGTATGATCATGTGTTTTGATGACATTATGAATAAATGTTTAGACATATCTCAGTGCTTCTAAGGCATAAAAAATATGTTTGTTTGGCGTAACGGAGAAAAAATATCAGGGTCGGTTGGTCGGTCAGATTTTTAAAAAAATTTTTACTCCAAAATAAATACAAGATGCTACTATTTAAAGCTTTTTTCAATGACATAGCAAAGATCTTTTATTTTACTTGTTGTAGTTGCTTTACTGTCTTTTTTGTTACTTTTTCGTCTTTGTGTTGGTAAAAAAATATTTTTTTAAATTGTGAATGAAAATAATGGGTCGGTCGGCAGAATATTTTTTTTATTTTGTGCTAATTGCATAAAAACTTTTGAGTCGGCAGGTTTTTTTAGGGTCGGTCGGGTTACGGCAAACATCTTATTTTACACCCTGCCCCCCCTCCCACCCGGTTTACCTGAAGGTACTCTCAATTTTTATGTTACATGGAAGGTTGTATCTTTCCCATTGTTGTCCTGAAATTTCAGCTTCCAAATCCATTTTGTTCCCAAGATACCGATAAAAATTGCCATTTTAATGGTTAACCATCAATGCGTATCGCTTCTACTATCAAACTGCAAGCTTGTTTTCCACGATACTTGGTAGTAAGTGTATGAAAGTGACAGGCTCTCGTATCAAGTAGAGAACACGATACACATAAATCAAAAATCGAACAAGCACCTTTAAATCACAAGCATTGACTGAGAGCAGACGTATATAACATCAAGTTTAAATTCCTAATTTGTATTCAGTGGCTTAGGCATAAAAAAAATTGTTTATTTAAAGGGCAGTGGGAAGCCAATTTCAAGGCAATTTTCAATTGTGTAAAAGGGCATCAAGGCAATTACATGTTAATGAATAGGGCCAAGAATGGCAAAAGTTTAGGCCATCAAGGCAACTGGTATGGACACCGAAGGCAATTAATTCAGTGCCTTCGGTTATTTTGCGCCCTGGGGGTCCCAAAAGGCGATGGAAACAAGCACTGATGTCACGTACTCGAGGAAGACAAAAGCAATATATGAATTCATGTCCCTAAACCAACTGCTTGAAGAACATATAGATTTTAGACAAATTGTTAAAAATCATGGGTTGAGTGAAATTTTTTAAAAGACTTTTTGGTGGTTAACCCCCTGGGCACTTCCAGCCTATAGTGGCATCTAAGCACTATTTTGATTGGTCACTTGGAAGGTGATATCATGGTAATGAGATACATGTACTTGAGAATTGACACAGAGATACAGAAGCGGGTTGGTACATTTTGTGACCCCACATTTTCTGCTCCCAGTTGAATTCAGCAGCCTTGATGGAATAAAGTGCAGGGGATACTGTACTTTATTCCGTCAAGGCTGCTGAATTCAACTGGGAGCAGAAAAAGTGGGGTCACAAATGTACCAACCCTACAGAAGCACTGTTTTGATTTTTGTCCTGCAATAATGAGCCAATCAGACTTTAATGTACCTGTAGTTTAGTTTGAGTCC
>JAMKCH010009120.1:0-28565 GCA_023653785.1 Ophioderma brevispina
AATTAACTACGTCACTAATCCGGCACCAGACTGACAACAACATGGCGTTTGCTGCTTAAACCTTCCCAGGGATCCGAAGATAAAATTGCAGTTTTTGGGCTTCAAAAGTGAGTAATCGCATTGATACGAATGTCCGAAAGTGCCTTAGTTTACCATTAATCCCTGTAAACTGCTCAATGGGGCTATTAGTTGATTTAACGTCTGCACTGCATGCAGAGTGTCTTCTGAAATGGGCATTTCATGTGCTCACTGTAATTGGATATAGTCCGGCAAGGTACGTTGAAGCCCCGGGGGGATAACAACCCTACCGTTGCGGTACCAAAACTACTCCAGTGCAGCATTGTATTTTGGGCACAATACCACATTGAATTTTGCTTCACTAAAAAGCTTTTCTTCTGCACAAACAGAACCAGTCCATGAACTAGATAATTCAACGATAACAACAAATACAAAAGTTAGACTATCGAGTCCTGATCATCAGACTAATAAACCGCAGGTGCTTGTGGAACTGCATGAAGTAAGCTGGGTCCAATAACCTAGTGATAGTGATATTGATGTATCTCCATTATTTATTATACTTATTTATTTTTATATCTATTAACAATTAATTAAAGAGTCGCTATAATTTCTATTGACATTGCGAGTTCAGGCGGTGGCAGTGGCCACATCAAGAAATCATAATGTAGAAGTCGCCATTTCGGTTTCACCAACATGTAAAACAAAATCTTGATGAAAAAGGGAAACTGAACTTGAAGAGGTGGGCAAGAAAGATAGGGGGAAGAAACGTAATTTGTATAGGGGAAATGTTGAGGAAATAGAAAGAATTGAGGGGAATTCCGGGGGGGGAAGAAAAAGGTAAATTGGTCACTGAGAGATAGAGAGAGAGAGAAAAGGGTGAGGGGGGATGTAGGGGGAGAGAGAGAGAGATCAATTCTCAATAAACCCACACAATATCTTCATATTGATAGCAAAGTAAGTATCATTTATTTCACACTATTTCACGCCCATTTAACTTCACAATATTTTAGAATATTATAACCAGAATAACTATAAAATGACTGTCACAATTTTATAGCACGTCAGCTTCATATGAAAGGAGTGTTGTGTCATATTTCCAATCTGATGCTAATTTTACCTCCACAGGATTTTTACGGATAACTACAACTACAACATCAGAACGATCACCGCACGTGCCCCGGCGCAATGTGGCGGTAAGTTTCTTTGAGTTTTTAAATTTGAGACGTCACATCGCCAAAAATCATCTGATCCCGCGCAGTAAAATACTAAGACTCTAGTTGATAGTGGTAACTATTTTAGAATAAATCGATTGTGTTTTTGTAACACGAATAGCATTTAAACTGAGTAAATGTTGTTACATTAGAGAGCATCACCACCGGGGCGTCTGTGCAGTATGGCCGACCCCTCGTGGTCGGGCGCGTCAGATATTGCTCAGCAGGTAATAATTTTCCGCCTATCAGGGACCGCTGAATGGACCACCCAGCATTAGCGCCCGACATTCACGGCGACGATCGTGCTCCATTGTTTTTGGAAGAAGACTTTCACACGTTTCGTTAGTTGAAAATAAGGTATTATTGGTAGATTTCGATGTTTTTTAATAATGAATAATGATTTTTTTTATTATTTCATCATAAAGTACATAAACTGACTACGAGGTGAAAAATGAGCGGATTACTTTGCGTTGTGTACATTTATATGCTGACTTGGAGAGGTCAGTGAGTGGGCTGAAATTTTGCCACGTCACAATCAATTCATACACACTGGAGGGTCGCGCGGGCAATTCCCCCGTTTCTTTACGCGCACAATTTTAAAATGTAAGTAAGGTAAGGTAACATTGTGAAAGTTTAGTCATCATTAAAATGACATTTTTTCGGTAATGCATACTATTTTTGACTTCATTCAAGAACATTCTTACCAGTTTAATGATTTTCTTTATTATGACCATTTTCCTTTACCCAGATCGAATCTGTGGTTGAGTAAATATAATCCTCACCACAGACGATAGGTAATTGGATGCGCTGTGACCGTTTTTACACATAAAATACATACCTGATTTTACCTGGTTTGTGGACGCCATGCATATTTATTAATTTACCATTACAAAATGCTTGTTAATAATAGCATAAGAAAGAATTATTTTTATATTCGGCGTAATGGTTTGATGAAGCAGCCATTTGGTTTTAGCATTGATTTACACGATGCTCACTATTCTGGCCTCGAGTATCCCAATACACCTTGGAAATCCTGTCAACCTGTAACGTGCGTCCGTATTTCGGTAACTGAACATGGTGAACTCTAGATATGTGCAATCACGAAAACTGAATTAGTCCCCTTGTGTAAAAAGGAGTTTGACATGAACTTTACGTCACTTGATATTATTTATACATGTGAATTTATTCACAAGAATTGCAGGTGCACGAACGATGTTGGAAAACTCCGTAACTTTGGCGTTAGGAGATGTAAGTCCCGTTGGTATGTTATTAGTTTCATGAACCTGTTAACCATGCATTGGCATAAACACGAATAAATAACTAATTTGAAAGGGTTTTTTAGAGCCACGATAAATTTTGTAAAAAAGGAAAAGTAAAACGTTCACAGCGCAATTCAATACCTATCTCTGTGGTTGAGGATTATAGATTCAACACAGATTCGATCTGTTACCTTTTCTGCTTCCACTTCAAGTTGAGGATAGTTGGCTATAGTCTGATCTTGGGACTTCGCTCTGGCTTGTAGGAACACCCAGGTACTAGACAAGTTCCACAGGCGTATTGACTCGAAAATGAACGCGTTCTTTTGTCCTGTGAGGGTAATTGAGCGTGGATGACAATCATGACAACCACTTCATGCAGATCACGTTCAAAGAAGGAACGAACGTATGAAGGGATCGCGTTCGTGTTATATTGAACGTGTAGGTTTTTTTACCAGTCGGTTACCAAATAAATGGGCAATCCCCCATAATCGCGCTGTTTTCTGTACATGGTATGTTCGGGTATTTTTTCCGGGATCACTTAACTGTCGCCGCGCCGCGTGTGCTCTGAGTGAGCAAAAACAAAACTCTGGATGGATGGTGTAAATTTTTTCATATTCAATTTTACTTTATTATCTTGCATCAGAACATGTTTCATAATATGATGAAAGCATAGAGTATACAATACCCAAGTATTTTATGACAAATATAACATAATCATCATACCCAAATATTTAGACAAATATTAACATAACTCATGATCATACCAGTTGATACATTAATGATGGTAGGATATAATACAAAAAGATAGATAATAATGACACAGTACTGTTTGATCAAATAACACCTACTTATAACAGTGATCTTATAACAATAATAATATTAATAAAAAATCAGCCGTTCATTTCATACTGTATGCCACTGCGTTCAGTCTTGAAAATAAGCATGCATATTTGCAATAACTGCGTTCCCTAATTTTTATGGCAAAACTACGTACTTACAAATTGTGTTTTAAATTCGACTACTGTTTTAATCATTAACCCCCCCAAAATTGATGCCATAACTGATAATGATATGATAATATATTACACGTATTTGCATTCCTCCGATTTAAGGTATAAGAAAGGTAACGGGCAAACTTTAAGGTAAATATCTCAAACGACCAATTTTTTGAGATACGAGTTTTTCCATAAAAATGGCGCAGTCTTTCAAAATAATGGATCTTGACATTTTGGTATTAAGTTTGTTGTTATGAGCATTAGCAACGCAGTACAGTAATGAACTAAAGTGACTCACTTTGTATGATTAATCTCTTAATGCAAGATAGATGACCACCAACACAGACCCCTGGGAACAATATTTTGTAACATCAATTCTTTAAGGAGATGTGAACCCCTTCAACTGGAATTTTCCGTTTTCCATAAATCTCCCCTTTATTCTTTAATGGGTTTTTTTTTGTTATATTTTTTCTATGGCTACTTTTGATCATTCGCCACTCTCCACATGATTTTAACCAGGTCAGTCTCCCAGTATTTCTCTTTTCACCTTCCCTTTTTCATATTAAACCCGTGCGTATGTGTTATATGCCTACCTCAGTCTTCATAAATCTCAGATCGTGGTTTGTGGGTTAAATTGCTTGCCTTGATCTTGCTTCCTCAATGTATTTGATCTATACTTTACCCCTTTACATTATTCACCCATACTTACTGCATGTTTGTCTCTTATATTTCCACTTAATTTTCCTCATCACATAACGACGTCTTTCCCCCTTCGTACATTTGTATACTGCCCATTATCCTATCCCATAAAGGTAGGCTCTAACTCCCCTCCTCATGCGCCTCTCCGACCGCCTTACTCTCGATTACATAAAACATCTAAGCGTAAATTCTGTAGATACGGAGGGAGATGTAATGCTTTGTTTTTTTTTAAATGGCAACATGGTTCAATAATAACGTGACCATTTGTTCGAATTCCAATGCCTAGATCATTATTATATGGTCGGATTTCTCATCCAGGTAGGTAGGCCTATATAGGGCCTATACTATAACACATTTCACAGGATTCATTTAATCCAAATCTCGCCATCCAATTCATTCTGTATAAAATTGTTCTCTTTGCCTCAACAGCCTTAATTTTAAATATTGGATCGAACCCTACAGCCGACTTGGGACCGAATTTCCCGTCCGAAACCGATCCCGAATCCAGATCGGGGAATCGGGCCTACACCTTTCTCTGCTTGTTGTTAACTGTCCTGTGGCTATCTTCGGGTCGGGTGGTGCCGACGAATGTAATGCAAAAGTATAATATAGGGCCTACAGTACCGAATTATGATTATGTCAGCAAAATCCTAAAAAAAACGTTGTAAAGCAAATATTCGGGTTTCATAGACCTGGCTGGGCCCTTTACAAGGAACGAGCTGTTGCGTGTGGGTCAAGTACCTATAGCAGAGCAAAATAAGGCTAAGGTCTGGCCCTGAAATTGCATGAATTGCAGAAGTGATATTTTTGCATGACGGCGATATCTCGAAAATGACCCTCTCATCTGAACTGTTGGTATAAGTGTATGTAGGTGTCCTACTTTAAGTGCAATTTGTCTATAGAAAAGGGAACGTGCGGCCGATACATTACAAAAATTGGAATATACGCGAAAATCAACATCAACTAAAAGCGTCCAGTTCAAAATGACTTATTCGTATACTATAGAGTTTCCTTAAGGTGGGTGACCCCGTCGACAACCTCGCCCCCCCCCCCATATCACACCCTTTATCAAAATGATATTTACTAAGACATACACTGTCCTATGTCAAATATAGCACATTTTCCGCTTCTACTATCTAACGGCCGCACCTTGTTAACTCAAACTTTGTCATCCAATATATTTGGTGGGTATGCTTCCATGTGAGGAGAAAAAAAAATCGACCTTGATCGGTCACCTATCTTTACGTGTCCTTCGGACTAGGTTGTCCTATAGTCATTGTGAAGAGGGAGGCATCATTTTTGATAATTGATATTTTTTTTCTAGAGAGCTTCCGTCTATTACTCCCTGCATCGACATATCGTTGTATTATCATCTTCTTGCCCAACTTAGCATGTATGTGTCAGAGATGGCAGAGCTGGGGGCATCCCTTCCACGGACAGATATAAGATCTAACATGCTTGACTTTAAGCATCTCGTGTATTAGGGGACTAAAGTGTGATTCCCCCCCCTAAAATCAGCTCATATCACTCCAGGGCTGCCTCCAGCAAACTCCATAAACCACTAACCAACTCATCATCCATCTCTGGGCCATTAGACGATCTACTTTTGGAATCGCATATAAATCTTACACTCACCCACTAATATATGTTATTATTTTTTGGAGGTACAGTATACACTTTAAAATAAACTTTAAAGAAACGTCGCTATACACTGGGCACGTGACTAACAACGAATAAATAACTGGGACCGTAAAAATGCGAACCAGTGCTGGGACTAAAATAACGTGTGAAATCTCAGCTCAACATTATGGCATTTTTTCACTTGTTTTAAACATGCTAAGATTAAATGTTACTATACATCTTCTCACACTAACATCATAAAGCGTTAGTATTTTACTTCCACATATTTGTACGATGTTATTTTAGGGCAATTTGAAAAGGACGGGAATGTATTACTATCCTTATCCTTCGAGTGGTGTTTTTAATTGATTGCGCACGGTTTAACGTTTGATCGTTACGCTGTAAAAATAATTTAGTCGATTATCTACAATTGGTCATATAAGATATCGCTTTGACTAAAGGTAATCAAAATATGTCTTATAGGACTATTTGCAAAACTTGACTAATTTATTTTGTTTCCATGTGTACTTTAAATGTCTTTCAGACGTTATTTATGAAAATGCCGTGTGGTCTGATTTGTTGTGGAACATTTCTCGAAGGACAAACTACTAAAAATAAGTACTTTGTTGGTTAAATTGCTTGCCTCGATCTCGCTCCCTCAATTGAATTGCATCCATATTTTTCACCCCTTTATATTCTTTCACCCCAATACTTAACATATTTCACTAATTTCCTTCATGTACAGCACATAGCCTCTTTCTCCTTTCGTATCATTTGTTTGACTGCCAGTTTCTCAATCCCCTAAACGTAGATCTACTCCTTCCTAATGCATGGCGCGCCCTCCATGCTCTCTCACTTAATTTGACCGTCTTATACTCTCTATCAATAAACAGATGATACGCGTAGTTAGATCACGCAAGGAAAAACACAATGAATTGTTATAGTTTTTTTATAATTGGGCAAATGGTCCACTAATAACGTGACCACTGCTTATATCGCTTGGTCTGATGGTGCCGGACCAATTTAAGAAAAAGTATCAGTACGAACTGTGATTTATGTCATCACAACTTCAAAAAGAGTTTTAAACACAAAAATCATTCGGTTTTCGTCGCCGTTGGATAGGCCATTTACAAGGAACGAGTTGTTTGAGAGGGGTCAAATGCTTAGCAGAGCAAAGACGAGCTATTGGCTTGCCCCTTGCATGAATTGCAGAAGAGAATTCTGCACTGACGGGCCTATATCTCGAAAAAAAAAAAATGATCCTCTCATATGAACTGCTGGCCTTTGTTTAATGTATGTACCTTTAATCTAAAGGTGCCATTTGGTCTGTGAGAAGGAAAAAGAAAAACTAACACAAAATTACGCGAAAAGCGCTCATCATCATCTAACAAAAGGCCAGTTCAAAATGACATTCGTATACTAATTTTCCTTTAAAGGTGGTTGACGACAGAAGTCGACACCTTGCCCCCCCCCCCATACATACACATTTTACGCCATCAAATTTGAGATTACTAACACAACACTGTCCTATGGGCCAAATATAGTGCATAATTTTGCGTCTACTATTCAAATGGTGGACATTTTAACTCAAAACTTTGTAATCAGATGTTTGGTGATATGCTTCCATGTGAGGGAGAAAAAAAATTAAAAATTCGACCTTTGATAGGGTCACCTTCTTTATACGTGTCCAAGGACTAGGTTAGCCTATAGTCATTTGAAGAGGGGGATGGCATTGCAGTATCATTAAAGTATGATAAATAGCTTTTGAGAGATTTACTGTCCATTCTAAAGAAAGATATGTGATATGAAAAACTCTGATAAAAGAAAAAAAGGGCATTTTTCCCCCTATGAAGGGGAAAATGCCGAATTCCTCGTCATTGCTCTACTGCATCGACAATATCGTTGTTTTATCATCATATTGGCCAACTTCCACGATGTGCAGGCGATGGTAAGAGCTGGGGGCAGTCCCTTCCACGGACAAGATATCAGATGGTAACACATGCATTGCGACTTTAAGCATATTGGGTATATAAATAGGGGACTCTAAAGATGCGATTCCACTTATCAGAATCATATCACTTCAGGCGGAAAAGGAAAGGCAGGTCAATGTCCCAAAAACCAATTGTCCCATCCAACTCGTCCAGGTACCAATTCGTCCAAGTCCCTCGTCCAGGTACCAATTCGTCAGGTACCAATTCGCCCATGATACCAATTCTGTCCCGATAATAAAAACCATTTCCTAACTTGTAGCAATTCGTCCACGCCCACATGTTAAAAACATTTTGTTTTAATTCTTACAATAATTTGCAAAATAATGTTGTATTTTTTGACGATGGTTGATCCATGAATATTTTTATGTGTTAACGATGGTACACTGAAAAGTATATGCCTCCGATATGATCGGTACTCTTGTGGGACTCGATTTGTGTGGGTATTCTGCCTTGGAATTTATCTCAAGCACTAAATTGGGATTTGGGCATTAATATGTCTTATATAAGTATTATTTACCTAGTTTTCAAATTGTAAATAAAATTATTGTTAAATACACATGTAACTAATAAAGAAATCTGCCGTACTGTAGTTTAGAGTTACGACGGCCGAGAGCAACCTAAAGGAATAGGAGTCTCTAATGCGGACTATTCTTTAATTGGGGAGACTCCCCTGACGGCCTTTTTTCAGCGATAGGAGAGACTTGCAATTAATTGCGGATTCAGTCAAGTGTATAGGGAGGAGCTCGGCCCCAGGGCAACATCATCGTTTACCCCTCACTACAGGAAAAGTTTGACACCTTTGGTCGTTAGTATGGACCCTCTATATCAACGATAGGTAGGGGAGTACTCTCAAATTGTGGTGTCACTTTTTCAATAGGGGCCAATTAGTTTACACAGGGGTCAAAACTTTTAAAATGCTCCAACATGTGAAATGTATGCCATATTGTCCTTAATTTCTAGTCATAAGGATTCCACAAATGTATAGTTTGTACATCTATGACATGGTTTTGGAGTTTGGGGTAAAATGGCAAAATGGTAAAAAAGGGTCAATTTCTATTTGTCAGGGGTCAAAAATCGGAAGTTGCTCCAAGTTTGGTAAAATGCTAATACGACGTTGTTATCTAGCTTAATGAGTCAAACATGCGGAATAGTTCTGTACCATCTACAATGCATAGTTACCATGTTATGGGACAAAATAGATCATAGGTCACACATACCCATTGGTGTTGACATTCTTTGACCCTTATCTCCCGTAAGTAAGCATTTAACATAATACAATTATACCTTTATGAGTTCTTACCTCAGCCAATAACTTGCAAGTATTTAAATATAATCAGATTAACTTTTAATGTTGATCCCTGTACAAATCGAGCTTGACCTTTTTTACCATTTAGCCATTTTACCTTATAAACTCCAAAACCAATGGGCGTATGTGGTACAAACTATACCTTTTTGGCATCCTTATGGTTAGCTGGACCAATATGGATACATTTAAAATGATTGGGGCATTTTAAGTGTGACCCTGTTGTATTAAACTTAAAGTGGCCCCCTATTAAAAAAGTGATACACAATTTGAGAGTCTATTACCCAGCATTGATTGTAGAGGGTCCATACCTACTACCAAAGGTGTCAAAACCCTTTTCTGTAGTGGGAGGTAGTAAACGAACTCCTTAAATAAGGCCCCCCCTATGATATCTGCTTCCTCCTCTCGTATGAGAGCAACTTGCCTATCGAGTTTTACCGGCTTTGTGTTGCTGTCGATTCGTCAAATGTTCCTGCGATCGATCAACAGATGAGTGGTTTCCTGCATACCTGACATGGATATCAGCGAAAAACAAAGAGAACGGCTTCAAATAGAACAGTGAAATGCACAAGGCAATGCCATGTTGCTACATATACGAGTCAATTCAGATGATCTGGTGTTTACTCTCGTGCACGATTGAAAATAAGGCAGATTAGAAGATCTCTGGATATTCTCGATAGGTGTTCTCGATAGGTGTTCTATACAAGGACATCGATTTGATGTTTGCTTTTTAATTGAATATGGCCATCGTTTTTAAAACTCACCACCCTCGCGCGCGTGCAAACAAATTGCAAAACAAAAAAAAACAGGACCACCTAAGCTCTACAAAAGGTATCATTTTTGAAAGCTAATGATTAAGAAATAGATTCGACAAAATAAAGGACCACGTTTAGGGGTGGCTTAAAAATTATACAAGGTGATATAGTAAAAAAAAATACGAAAGGAAAATTTACTTAAAAGACAAAAATATGGGATATGAAACCTCGGTATTAGGACATGCCATAATTATAAAATTTAATAGAAATAGTTTGTCTTATTTCGGGTTGTTTGGGGGAATGAAATTTATTTACTAAATTATAATTCTGAAAATAATTCATATTTTTTCGATTGAACATTAGCTATTTTGAAATAGTATTTGTACGAAAACGTTCCATGTCTGAAGAAATACCGTTTTGTTCTATAAATCAACGTGGGCGACGTTTAATTTGAGAATGCAACAAAGATTTTAAAGCATCATGCTCTGTTTCAATTCTAAGCGAGTGTGTAAAACTTGACACTAATGCACGAAAGAAAATGATACAAAATCTCAGATTTGGTAAATGCTGCGATAAAAGAATACGCAATAAAGGGGAAAATTCTGTGATGGTGTTGCTCAATTTGTATGAAAAACATGTATATAGGCAGTAGCGTTAGAGTCCATTCTACTGTGCTCTATGCCCTATTTGTCGAACTTAATATCAAATAGAAGGGACTCCATTAATACTACTTTTGAATTACGATTTCGCAATACGCCCAGATGTATTTTTTCTTACTTTTGGTGCGTTTATGTATATCTCAAGATATATGTGTATTCAGCAACGCTATATTATACCCAAATCTTGCAATACGTACAAAATGAAAAAGGATTCCTTGATTGATTGTAATTTCAGAGAGCTGAAATGAAATTAGTTCAAACATTTCAGCTCGCCAAAAAAAAGCTTTAAGAATAATTTAAAGATTTCAAAGTAGTTTTCAATGCATAAGATGATGATAATTGGTAAAAGGTAAAATCTTTATTGGTGGGTTACATTAATTTTGTTTGAATAACGCATGGGAAGTATTCGAAGAAAATCTATCTCGAGTTTGGTGTTTAAAGCGTCTGCAAGAAAATTATCTCTTTTAAAACATTTGACGGAAGGAAAATACGATATATCAGTTTGTAAATAGTAAGATGTACGGATGCCCCCCTCCTTTGCGAGGCGCGAACCCCTTAACCAATTCGTTCTCAAGATTGCATTTGGGACCACCCTCATGCCAGATTTTTCTCAGGATTAATAAACATTAACCACCGTGACGGTTTAAATTTTCGGGAAGTCGGATGGATCGGTTCGGGCAGGCAATTTTCTGGTTTCGAGGTGCTCGATAGGGTTATATCCTGGTATTGGAATGAGGGACTGAGGGATAAAAATGTATTTTAATTGCTTTTGGTGCGTAATCTTAGATATAGAGTGTGACTTTTCCATTATTTATCTTGCTTGCGTTACAATATTTTTATCTTCTTGTCTCTGCTTAATTAAGTTAAATATACTAAACACGTATAACATCACAATTTAAGAGAAAAAAACATACCCCTTTTTCCACATTTTGCTGTTTGTGACAGCCTAATCAATGTACGCACGTTGTAAAAAGAGGACCCTTTTTACCGATTTTCTTGTTAACGCATCAATCCACCTTTGAAGACAAGTGCGCCCCCCCCCCCCCCACCCCCACCCCCACCCCGAGTGAAAAGTTGCACTCTTAAAAGGCTGTCTGAGTAACCCGATTCCAAATTTAGAGCGAAAAATTCACTAGAAAATCAAACCAAACCGAGTGAATTTTTCACTTCTAAATTGGGATGGCGTATGAAAGCGCTTTCAGAGTGGACTTCGAACTCTTTTTACAGGTATAGCATACTCTATTAAATTTTATAGAGTAGGCCTACTTTTCCCGTTCATTTACAATCGTGCGATCTTAGTGTAAAGTTCAAATCTTGTAATTTAATATCAAGTTTTTTAAACGGAGTAGAATTTAATTCTTGATTTTTAAAAGTGAGCACATACCAAATGTATTTAATTTGTTTCTTGTTGCGTTTATCATATTATCGTGTTTATTTCAGCATTAATATGTTAATAAATTTAGTGGATCCCTTTTCTATCGCGTTTTCATATTTCACCCCAAAAATCACGATAGTGCAACCAGAGATTTCACATACGAATTTATTCCTTAAAAAATCGAAAACCTGCTTTTTGCACCATCGATGTAAAGCTTTCCATTAAAATCAAGCATCATCTGAAAATGAAAAGTTGAGAATTATTTTTTCGATGTGAAATTCTAATCTCCTCTTGGAGCAAATATGGAATTCAAACATTTGTTTTTTATATTGAAATATTTTATGTATGGTCTAATGGAATTGAATTTATATATGGCCATTTTCACAATCAGTGGGTTGTACCTTTCAGTTTTGACACTTCATGATATGTATCTCACTAATCAATGAAGAAATCCGAATTTCAAAGATTATTTTGTGCTGTGTAACTATCAACCTATATTGGGGTAGCCTCAAGCTAGCTTAACAAATCTCCTTACGTTTTCTTTTGGATTGGTGGCCATTATGTGGTCAAAAAATGGCACTTTTGTTATGTCCCCAATCAATACTATTTTTAGCACAAAGCCTGTACTTTCCCCTGCATTGAATTCCCACGTTTTTGTTTTAGTATTATATCAGACAAGTGGCCAACCTATTAATGCTATTTTGGGGGATTTCCAATTTCTTGCTTCATTTCCGGGAAGGTCGTGTTAATTCAGCGTTTCGGCGGTGACATTTTCCGTTAACAAATGATGCCTCTTTATAACAAACTGTGACTCTCATTATATAATAGGAAGTCTCTCTGTTTTTGGGGTATTGCAACAACTACCAGTATGAACTTGCATTTCATTAGGGCAAAAGAAGTTTGATCTTCGCTCTGTAAGATTTTTGTGCGAATCAAATTCAAATGTAACTTTTCCGTGAACATTTTCGTCACTTCCCGCAACAATGAAACTGCTGATAGTGTTTATTTTTTATTTAAGCATACAAGGGCCATGTTTTAAACCCCTTCTTTAAATGTTGAACATGCATTAACATCTACTTGAATAAAGTTTGTAAAAATACACCAACATTATTCAAATATACAACACGGCCATACCTTCCGTTAGCCCTTCACCTCCGAAACACATCTGTCACTTCCGAAACAGTTAGTTAAACATCTCATGCTTTACTTGCTTAATAGAAAGTCTCTTGCTGATGATATCTCTGGGTAGTGATTAGTATTGATGCTCATCAGTGATATGATGACACTCACCAAGGGCTGCACTAAGTCAACTTTAAAAATTCCCTGAGATTGAAATTTTTTGTCTCGGAGATGACATATTTTGTTTAACAAGTTGTAAAATTGCTCATTTTGGAGCTTGGAAAAGGCCTACTGTGTGTTTGGACTGGTGATTGTTTTACTTGGAAGACACATATTCAAATGATAAAAATGATTTACAACATACAGATTGCAAAAATTTGACTAATTACAGGTATTTGTGTTTATTGTGTTACTTTTTGTGCCATTTGAATATACATGCAGACACAAAAACATGGGCTTTGTGACAGTAATGGTTGTCCTGAAATTGTTGTTGTCTTAACTAACTTATTATACATTCCTTAAATCTCTTAAGATAATAAAGGGGTCTGTAATAAGCTTTGACCAAACAACATGTTGTGCATGTTTTAGGGGAAATAGAAATAAAACCCAATCTAATCATGTTGTTTCGGAGCGTGACATTTTTGGTAAAATGCGTAAATTATATACACCATTATATTGCAAGGCTTAGCTGGTGTTGCCATTTAATTATCAAAGTAAACAAGGTTTATAACAACAACAAATATTTTTGTTTAACTAATTAGCCCTACTCTGCAGGGGTCATCCCATGCCAAAACAAAGAGTTCCCCATACATCTTGCGTTTGTGCCACGCAAGGGCTTTTTGATTAAATTCTAAGCTGAGATCCACCAAACAGAAATCCACGTATCCAACGTTCTCATAGAATGGTTTATCAAAGTTTCACAACTTGAGCCAAAATTCAGTCATTTGCATTTGCAAAAAAAACAAAGTATTCTTTTAAAAAATGTAAATCTTAAGCAAAATAAATCAGCACACAGGGCTATTTACCCATGGGGTAAAATGGAAACAGGAATAAACTTAGAAATTTCCCTTTACAATTCTCCTTGTTACTGTGAAATATTTAAATTCACCTTTTCAGGTGACACTGGAAGGGCCCACTGCTGCTGTAGGGTCTAAAAATACTCAAATGTATTCTACTGGCATGCATGTGCAGTAATTTCAAGGACCACATTTAGAAAATGGTAAATGCCCTACCTTAAGTTTGTGATATTATGTTGGTTTATAGTTGTGACCCTTACTTTTGAGATTGGCTCCAATTTTGACTCTGAGAATTCTACCTTTTATTGGAAAGTACTGCTGTTGCCTACAGATGATACAGGCCAAAAAAAAAAATGATGACAATGTGAAAAAGTCACTAAAATTACCCAAAAATGACACGGACGGATGCGGGATGCATAGCATGTTACGGAGACCTCTAGTTTTTCTGCATGGTTATTGTTACGTGAAAGTATTTGGATTATGTTGTTAATTTTGTTTGTTGCTTTGCCTCATTTAAAGTTGTTAGATTTTAGATTATTACATTTCAGTTGGACCACAAAAATGAAAACTACTATTTTAAGTACATTGTCTTGCAAGTAAATCAGAATGACTTTGTGACTGCACAGGTCTGTTGACAAGCTAGTGCAAATGGAGCAATTAACCAACAATTTTGATTTGTGAAATGCCTTATCAGATGCAAAAGAATTATACCAGATTCAAGTTGATAGTGGAATAGCCTATACTTTTCTGTAGGTGGGAGGATAAAAATTGATCAAAACGTTAGTATGTGGATTTGTGGTATGATGTGCGCTATAGCATGATAGCAACCCTGAGCGGTTGGCTTTAGGCCATTCAAGTCCCAATAAGAGTCAAGCATAAACCCTAGCATGTTCAGTAAGTGCAAACTAAATCCAGGAATAGTTTCAGTGGAAGCAGGTGAAAGCTGTTTTTATGAAAAGTTGTGATAAAATTCTGCATTGTAAAACACCAACGGTGACTGTGCTTCTAAAATTTATGATATTGTTGTTAGTAGGCCAATTTTAAACCCAATTCTAGGGGTGACAAGGCACACTATGCGTCACATAGTATTATAAAATACAAAGCATTGGTCAAACACCAATTTTGTATTGTTAAATGCTCAATTTCAATTACAAAGCAATCATCCGTTTAGTGTTTGGTATAATATCAGTGCAGTGCCACTATATCAAAAGCGAAGAATCTACTATTTTATAGGCCTCTGGTACTTTAACATGTTTAAGACCTGCACAATCAGTATTGACTGACCGAACAACGTAACTTTATGTGAAGTTGGCCAGTTTCTTTCAACCAATCTCCTTTGTATTGCGAGGAAGAATCGAAGATTTTCTGTTCCCTATTTGGAAATAATGGACGAAATTCAAAACTCCGCCATAATTCTACCATCAACTGGAATCTACTATAGAAATCTACTCAAAGTACAATCAACACAAAAATAAAAAAGAACGTGGGAGGGGTAATTTAGTGATAACTGTAAGGGTTCCCACCTTGGGGGGCATCATTTTTTTATCCGGTCATACAATTAGAGCATTAAAAATTCTTCAGCAGAAATAATTCATGCTTAGTGATCCCTAGAGACTTAAGGGGATCACCATGAAGCTTAGTTACAGGTACATAATCACTTGATCAAATGGGAGTGGCCCAATATCAACAAATGAGCAGGTAATGCGCTGGAATGGACATGTTAGAATTTTAGCAGATGTCTCATAGAATGGATTATAATTGTTTTCATGTAACACAAATGACTGAATTTGGCTCAGTCATA
The DNA here is from genome assembly GCA_023653785.1 of Ophioderma brevispina. Taxonomy (NCBI): domain Eukaryota; kingdom Metazoa; phylum Echinodermata; class Ophiuroidea; order Amphilepidida; family Ophiodermatidae; genus Ophioderma; species Ophioderma brevispina. The sequence goes on from JAMKCH010009120.1 coordinate 15,822, forward strand.
CTTTGACAGGATGATATAAGATAGAACATGATTTTTTTGGTGATCTGTGACCTTGGAAATCAGAAGGCTAGGTTGCATGGGCCAAAATGAGAAAAGCAAAATCAAAGATGGTTGAACTCCCGGTTTTGGGATGAATGACCCTGCAGCATCTTTTTTTTTTATTTGTTAACACTGTAGCCAACACATCACATCTTTTAGAAACCAAAACATGCTATGGAAATGGTAATCATGGCTTGTTTCAAATTAAAGGACTCCAACAAACTGGAAATAGAAATTTCAAAACATCATGAAAATGAGCTGAAATGGAAAAGACCATGTAAAAATATGACCCAAATTCAAAGTTCTAATGGTTCTTGCGGATATGAGATACTAAACCTTTCTCATTTGTGTTAACACAAAATGTTGCCTATAAATTCTGATATTTTTCACAAAATCATGGCCATGTAAATAACGTCCACACAAAGTTGATGTTTTTATGCCAAGTTATCTTTTTAGTTAAGTTAAACCAATGCTCGAGAAGGCTATGAGCACACCAAGGATTTTCTTATTGTTTTTATATTTAAGCTTGTTCAAGTACCACTGTTGGACTGCAAACTTATGTGTAATACAAGTGTCCTGCATGATTTTCTTTGGTCAACCTAAGGGAATCTTCCTATTGTTAAACTAGAATGAACAAGCTGTTTAAAATGCAAAATTATAACCAGCTTCTGTGTATGACTCAACACAGGTCATGAAAACAATTGTTAAAATATTTGTCAACTCCGAAGACTGTGTATTTACAAAGTTCTAAGAATTTTATACATGAACATCTTTCTTAAAAAAGTGTAATTTGTTCAGGAGGAAAAGTACCATTTGAAGAACTTTGCCCAGGAGTCTCACAGGGCTGTAATTTTTACAAGAAATGTTAGTTGCCTTGCAACATAGATAATACAACGTAATTTACAGTATATTTCACCTTAGAATTTTGTTTGGTGTGTGGACACCCTTGCAAAGCCATTTGTATCTCCTTATAATTGGAATGAATGAATATGTTGTTGCAATGTGCAAAAGTTAGAGTTCAGTTCTCAATTATTATCAAACAAAAGCCATGGTGGTAACATCCTTTGTCACTTCCGAAACATGGTAACAATGTTAACTGTGCACTTCCGAAACGACTGCAAGTGTAAAATTCAACGTTGTTAAGAATTTACAGATTTTTCTGCCATTTGGTCAGGAAGATAAACATCATTTAAGAAATTTAGTACAGGGAGCATTGATGGGGATTGGCTAATGTAAGACATATTTAAAAATTAAAAATTGTGAGTGGATATGAGATTTTATGTCAAAATTTGTCTTTCCATCAAAATATCTTATGAATTCAACCAAGGACTAGTCAAAAAGCAGTGTTAAATTTTGAACTTACATATAATTTTGAAATTAAAATAGTATACTCTTTTGCGGAAAAATTATGTTTACCAATATTTGAAAATGGCTTGTCACAAAAAATTGATTTGCTCAAACTTTCCCAATATGCCAACAAGATTTCACAAAATTACACATATTTTGCAAATAGATTAGCTCCAATAACAGTAAAGTAATTCAAAAATTTGATCATTTGTGAGTATCTTTTTTGTGAAAATAAAAATAAAAAGTAATTTTAAATTTGACCCCAAGGGTACAAAAAGTTACACCACTGATTGTGAAAGACCATAAGATATGGTACGTTCAAAATTTAACACAGCAAATTTCAAATATTTTGTAACGTTTGCATTTGTTGTAATTAATTAATTCAGGGGCGTGGCAAAATGGTCCAGTATATGCGACATCTGGAAACTACTGTTCTGTTGTAGAATTGAGTGTGGTGTAAATACTCTTCTGTAACCATGGCAAATGGAATTTTCAAAGATACACACCTTTACTCATACCTTTTCTATAGACTTACTAAATCCGAGGTGAAAGTTGATCCGATGCATGATTCAATTAATTTACACTTAGACCATTCCAAAAATGAATTAGATTTTTATTTGTTTTTGTTTTTTGGCATGGGCACCGAAAGTTTCAAACCTCACCAGTCCGATGCAATCGATACCGATTAATTTTGCCCACATTTAGGCAGAAAAAACTGGCCGAAGATATTCCTAACGAGGGGGATGAAAATGCATATTTTGGTCCACATCGTCCCACTTTTACGATCCAAAAGATGGGGAACTCCTCCCGGTCGGTACTGGTAATAGAGAGACACATTTTTTCACCTTCCTGAACAAGGTTCCAATTGTAGGCTCCGTATTGTGTTAAAGGGGCATTTCGTGATCCACAACCTGTCCCCGGGGCCCGACTTACCTAAAAAATACTGATATTTTTTTTAAACCATCTGAACCGTTAGCCTTATAGCAAGGTGTGCCCAATCTTACGTGTAATTCGGTCGCGTCTGTAGACATTCACAATTTTTTATTTTCTGTCCGTAAACGGACCAGAAATTACCGCCAGTAGCCTATGGGCCGTGGGAAACGAGCAACTGCCCATAAAACAAAACCGTAAGATCGGGATCAGCTCAACTTTTGAGGAATAGCTTTTCTCAAGGATATTAGTGATCAATGATAAAACAAGGAAGTGCTGAAATCACGAAAGTGCACTAAAATATGTAGCTATATGTTAAGACCCCATTACCATTTTCTGTAATTCCTAGAACTATATCCAATATTTTCTTCATTATTCTGTTTCTAATGTCAACTTATATTGCTTGAAATAAATTATGAATCGTAAGTGTGAGTAGTTTGTATATAATTGGGTGGTAATCAGGGGCATTATATATACGCGTTTACATGGAAATGTAAATTACATCTTCATTGCGAATTTGATCAACTGAAACCTTTAATGTTTGGATTATACAAACATTATGCTTTAAATATATTTTTTTACTATTTGGAAGAGTTCTTCCCAACATATGGAATTTAGGTCATTTTTTAAAGGGATACTACAGCTGATTGCGTAGACTGTAGGCCCATATAGCTGGAAGGGGCCGAACTGGGACTGTGACGTGAGCAATCGGCAAAAGTACGGAGATTTTTCAAGGCATCCATACTACTGTATATATATTTTCGAAAGATTAAACAGGGAATCGATTTCTACTTGTATTTGGGTACAGAAATATATCTTAAAAGTGAAATCAAAAGGCGATTTTGATGGTTATTATTTCACTAAAACAGAGACTGAATTTACTACTATGCTCCGATAGGAAATTTTAAAAAATCATCATTTCAGATTAAATCCTTTCAGATGGGAGATTTTTAATGTGGGAAAAGGTTAACATCAGGAAAATCAGAGCTTTCATTTTTTAGCAACACCCGGGTATAGGAAATCTCTCGTTGCCTAACCTTAACCATGGCCTAACAATTTATTACGAATCATGATCATACTTAAAGGTGATTTCGTGATTCCAGCAACCGTCTGTTTTAGTCATGTTTACAGATATCCCTTGAGAACAGCTTATTCCTAAAATTTGAGTTGATTCCGATCTGTAGTTTTGTGTTATGACGATTGCTTGTTTCAAAATCTGTCCCATAGGGGGGGGAGGCCACTGTGCTTTATTTGCCTTTACAACAGAAAATACAAAATTACGAAGTTCTTACAGATACGGCCGAATTTACACGTAATATTAGGTACACGGGGATTACTAAGGCAACGGTTCAGATGAATCAAAATCCAACTTTTGGTGAGGTAAATAGGGGGACGAGGCTGTGGATCACGAATACCCCCTTTATAAGATATTTAATTGTGGTATAATCAAAAAAACAATTGAGTATAAACTCCCCACCAATGGAACCACTTTACTCCGCAATTTGGACAATTTTAGGTGTGTTATGTTCATTTTCGGGAATATTTCATAGTCTATTTTTACCAGTCGTTTTGCAAATTACAATGAACTGTTCGGTTATAAATGAAAGATTTTATGCATATATGAAAATCTAGAAATAAAGAAACAATTTGTCATTTCGTAATCAATTTAGCATTATTCATCTTACCTTATTGGCACTTGCCTTATTGGAAAGTACGAACAGTCTAGAATTAATTGTCAGCCAGTTTGTGAACAAAATGTAAGACAACTTATAAGCGTATATTATTTGGCGTTTGGTTTTACGAGAGATTTTTGAGGCACCCAAATATTGTGTCATGATTAGTATTTCATATAATTTAGCACTCAATAAGATTTCTTACCTTGTCTTTGGCTAACATAAATGTCTTAAAAGAGAGAAAAAAGTTATTTTGATTTGCTTATATTTCAATATAAACATAGTCGGAAATTTCGTATTTGCTCTATACAAATTAGAAGTTTCACAATTTTGTGCCAAAGAAACATTCTCAGCTTAATCCTCTCAGAGGGGGATATCTTCTGATGGAAAGCTTACGTTGGGCAAAAATCAGTACTTTCTATTTTTTTAGGGCCACCAGATTTGTGAAATCTCTCGTTGCACCTTTTAACAACTGGGCACACGCGGAAGCTGATTCATCCAACAAACGGGAAAACAAAAACATGACAACGAAATAATTTATATTGAAACAACTACCATTCACTTCTTTATTGTAATACTGTCCCGTAAATTTATTGTGTACTACATACTACATACATATACACATACAGGCTACATTACTCGAGTCACCCAAAATTTTGTGCCGTGAGTTTTCACGGTTGCTTAGTTTTCCCTAGGTGCTTACTATACTGTGAAAGGCCTGGCCTGGGATTCAACGAGTTGGCATACAAACACGATAGATCGACAAGGCCTGGAGACATATAATTTGTATCGTATTGTAACCCGTATTGTACACGATGAACATCACGGATGTGGAACATTAATAAAATCCCCGGCGTAAAACCCATTCGCCTTTCTTTGACCCCCTCTCAGTCACGAACTTGGATTTATAATTTTCCTGGAGCTTCCTATGTATCACAAACTACATCTGGACCGTCACCCGATATTTGCATCACGTAATATCCTATGTGGAACGAATTTGTGCTTTGGGCGAATTGACGAAGTGGTTACCTGGACGAATTGGTACTTGGACGAATTGGTACGCCGAGAACGAGTTGGGTTTTGGACGAATTGGGTACCCCTGGACGAATTGGGGTGGGGAGACGAATTGGTTTTGGGACGAATTGACCTCAGATTCCTTCAGCTGCTAAACGCCCTAACCAACTCAATCATCCATATCTGGCATTAACAGACCTACTTTTGGAAGCGAAGATAATTCATTACACTGCCCCCACTCCATGGGTAATTATTTGTTTGTAGGTACATGTAATACACTGCTAAAATTAAAACTGTAAAAACGTCGTTTTAACTGGCAGCTGGAATTCACACGAAATAAAATCACTGGGACGGAAAAATGCGAAACCATTGCAGGGACGTAAAAATACTCCGTGACATCTCAGCTTCAACATTATTATTCTTTTTTTCACTTGTTTAAACATGTCAAATTAAAACGTTATTAATACAATCTTTCTCGCATGACATCATACAAAACGTTTGTAATTTTCATTGGCCACATATTTGTAAGAGGTTTGATTTTAGGCAATTTTGAAAACAAAAAGACAACCGTAAAGAAAATAATATTGGAAACGGGTCACTTTTTTATGTAATAAATCACCATTACTATCATAATATGTACTTTATCCAATACGTTACTGAGGTCAAGCAGGGAGGCAAGTCTTTTACCATATTCCCGTCACACTATACATATTTTAGTTACATAACTACTGTTTATTTACAGTTTTTTCTGTTTCCAAATTGTAATTTTATGTTGAATATCAGTAATAAGCTTGAAGTTGTTGAAAACATGGGTGCCCCTAGGTATTTTAAATGGTAAAGTCGAATTAGGAACAATTTTAAAATGGGTAGGTCTAAGTGGTTCATGGGTTATAACGGCAGAACGGATTTTTTTTTAAACAAATTAATACTGACTTACGTCCGGAAATTGTTTAAAACCGGGGGTTTGATTCAACAGTATAATAATTCTGCTTCTTAACATCATTTTTCTATATACTTTATAATGAAACCATCGTGATGTGAAGATTATTGTACCGTTGCCACGATGATTTTGACGGTGGCTCTAGAAAGCTTATCGGAAACTGAAAACGTGTTAAAAAATCATCGTTGGCCATACATTAATGTATATTTAAATTTTAAAAAAAACTAAAAAATCATTAACTTTCAATGTTTTTGCATGTTATAACAGTATAGCTATCCTAACGTACCCTCCATCCGATAAGACTAAAGCAACCCAACAAAGATCAAATCTGGTATTTTGGTCATTAACTTTCTGTACGGCACTTAATAAAATAATTGAACATAGTGCGACAGGATAGAAGATGAATAGAATTCATATTAAAATACTGAAAGTAAAACTTTCGAGACCCCTACCATAGCCTATGGAACTCTTGCCACCATGTATCGCTCTGTTCGCCCCCCAGTTCCATTGTTTCCTTTTTAAGAAGCTCTAAATTCATCTATTTCCTAAAGGTTGATTGTGTGCTTAATGTGTTTTTTTTTTTGTCATTGCCTCACATGATATTTAATTATGCAGCTGTTTTCTTTTTATTTTATGTTTGATGTTAAGTACTTATCCCATAGTAATACAACCTGTATTGTAAAAGATGACCATTGTTTTAGGCTAAATAGTAATTACTCTCTACTTTGTAAAGCGCTTTGACCTTGTTTTGAGAAGGCGCTTATCCAATGCCGTTGTATTGTTTGTCCCAGTAGTGTAAATAGGGGCAGGGACTGGAAGGTACCAATATCATTATGGTATTTTACTGTCAGTCTTGATTTTTCTAACATAGTGTATGAATGTATACAATATCTATAACCTTATTATCCTTTCCTTTTATAGTTTTCTAACCTTGTACCTAGCATTTTTTAGAACATAGCAATCACTCTGAACCTTTGCCGATTATTATCGCCATTGCTATTACCCTCCCTTGGTATAAGCCCACCCCCCTAAATGGAAGATTTTACTCAAAAAATGTGTGGCTTATACCCGGGGAGGGCGAGAACTGGGATAAAAAAAAAAAAAAAAGAAAAATATCGGATCAAAAATCCAATAAATAATGTTTTTTAAGAGCATATAATTCACCCTGGAAAGGCGCAGTCTGCACTTTATTTGTAACAGATAAACATGAAAAAAAAATAACGTATTCGATCTTTCAGTTTATAACTTCCTGTTCCTCCTAAGCAAAGCAGCAAACCACCCCTTTTTGCGTTACTTTGATAGATCCACAGGTGTTTGTTATCAAGCTCGATTTTGTCAAACAAGACTTGTTGATGTCTAGCAAGGTGGTATTCGCCGTCAAAATATGACCATAGACGCGACACACTCCGATGTCATCAAATGATTGAAACAAAACATTGAGTCAAAACATGACCATAGACGCGACACACTCCGATGTCAATCAAATGATTGGAACAAACATTGAGTCAAAACATGACCATAGACGCGACACACTCCGATGTCAATCAAATGATAGGCTAGGGCAAGCGCCGTCGTCGGGGGAAAATTTCGTCAACAGAGGTATCCAGAACACGGCTAATGCCACACACAAAGAGAGTCGGCTGTTGTAAAAATACAACACAAAAAGAAACTCAGGCCGGGCTGCGGTGCTTGCTACGTGAGTACCGCCAACACAAAGGTTAACCGGTCTTTCATACGACACCGCAAGTTCTCCGCGCAAACTGGTTGTCTCCTCATTGGCTGGAGGATAATGCGGCATTCAAAAGGAAAACACCATTAAGTTTGGGGTGTTGGATGGCTTTTGGATTTTCTTTTAAATCTTAAAAAAAGAAAAATTTCACCAAAAAGTTAATCGATACGCAATGAAATCAGACGAAAATGGAACAGGGGAAAGCCGAATTTGAATCTAGCAAATGTAGCTATGGAAGAAATGCCTGCGAACGAATGTATCAAAATGGGCTGGTTTGAATGTAGCTTTGCTGCAGAAAGTAGCTAGTCATTGCGTCCGAGTGTAGCTGGTACGGGTCAGGTACGGGTTTTAGTGTATCTGAACTGAACAGTGAAACTAGTAAAATACGGGTCAGGACAGTAAGGTTATCATAAACTTTGTTCTCATTACTGTTACCTCACAAAATATTGGCAAGAAACTCCTCGCATTCAACAGTAAGGGAGACATTTGCGGGGAGTTTGGCTGCCACGCGGCACGCGCCACCACCACCACCCGTACTTGTTAGAATCATACACGATGTCTAGAGACTTGATGGATAAAAATCAAAATCACTTTATGAACAAGCATAAACTTTGTTGATATCACACATACACATGAATCTTTATGTTTTTCCGATTTTATTGTGACATAAAACATGTGATACAGTCCCAGATACAGTAAATCAATTTTATTTTTTAACAATGCACCACCTACCAGACGAGGTTAGCGTCGGGGATTGGCGTCCCTACTGCTCATAAATGACTTGTAAAATGGTGGCTACACTGCTTTGATTCGGGTTCGCGTTCCGTATACTTGAAGAAAGGGTGTAAGTGTTAAATAGCTGCAATGTAATCCTGCCGTGATGTGTCCGCAAATGCCCAATTATACACCTGGGCTTATACCCTCGTGGGCGCTAGTTTCCTGCATTTTCTTTGAAATTGGTGGTGGGCTTATACCCGAAGTGGGCTTATACCCGAGTGGTTCTGTCATCCTTTAAAGAGGATAACCCAATTTAAGTTTTCATCTGGATAGAATGGCCCACCCAAAACCCCCCTCTAAAGTTTCGCTCGATATGTAAACGGTTTTGATGTTGAGAGCTAAAACGTGCTTTTGTACTCCTTATCTAGTCGGGTAATTAATTATTGGTCACTCAACATGAGCACACAATTTTGCTCATACATCAACCAAAAGTCCTTTAGCTGTAAGATTCACAGGGAAAATAAAAATAGTACTTTCCTCAGCTATCACATTTTGGTTTCTGGGCTATTAGGCAACTGGCCATGCTTTTAAGATGGGTTTAGCTAATAAAAAAAGCCTTCCGAGTTTTGAGGCTTAAAACGAAACTTGTGACACAATATCTTCCATGTCCGATAAAATGGAAAAGTCGTCTTTTGATTTTAATTCTTTAGCGCGAATTCATATAGTACTGTGTTACATTATTGTACATCAATTTGATAGGAATTCTTTGCTTCAAGTATGTTAATTAGTTTACTTACTAGAGCGTCCATGAAGACAAAACTAAATGCTGCTTAATCAGTTAATTTGAGGACAGTTTAGGACAGTAGGTATCAAATCCGTCCGTCGCATTTTTCCGGTACAACCTTTCCTTTTTTCAGCTGACATTTTCAAACCGACACTTATGTCAGTTTGCTTTTGATGATTTTCCCAGTTATCACATAATTTCCTCAAAATTTTGTCTTTTAATCCAGTAGAGCCCTCACACTATTACTATATATTAGTATTAGTCATGGGAGCATGAACATTTCACAATTAAAACTTGTTTATTTTTTAGCGGCTCTTTCATATTTTTGATATCTTGGGTATTATAGATGTTATATTTTTTAATTCATCTGCCCAACCTGCTTCATTGTATGTGCAATTGATTGCTAAGTGGGTTTATGCTGATTCTAGGCGTGGTTTTTGGGAATTGGGGGGTTTTTTTTTTTTTTAATTTGTATATTTTTTTTCCTCTTTGTTTTATATCTGTTTTTCATGTTTTTGTATTTATATTTATTTGCAATCCTAATTGTTCTATTTGCTAAGTGTTTCTGATGACCGCCGGCGTACCGTGAAATAACGTTTACTATTTTATATGTGTAGCCTACGTTTTGTGTGTTTATCCTTGGAATATCCTGCATAAATTGAAATGAAAGGAAATAAAAATGTAATCTTGACAATTAAGTAATTGCACTGTAAAAGCACATTTTGCCATTCCGCCTATGACTAATCTGAGCGCCTTTTTTGTTTAATGACGAATTTAAGTTTCGATGTAGTTAACGTGGCTATAAAATGGGACGTAGTGCAAACCAATAACCTAAAAAAGAAGAGTTATTGCTTTGCTCGAGCCAACGAAGTTTCACATTAGACTTGTACAAATGAATTCATATTTACAACTTTTAAGTAAAGTAACCCATTTCCAGATTACTAAAAAATTGAAATTGCTCCAGAATAAGGTTTAATGTGGCATACTATAAGTTTGCTTTCCTGGCTAACCAATTATGTTTTTTCTTGTGACATTCATCCACCAACTTATTACACTTCATTGCTATTGATTTGCAAATTGTGGGTTTGCATTGCATTCAAGTTTGAAGTTCATATAGTCGTCGCGCATCCGGTTTTTAGCTGGGTTTTTTTACGGTTGTTCTTCTTGACAATAAGGTCTAGCGATTATTTTCAATTCCATCTTCAACTGTTTTTCTTTTTATTGTTAGACTTTAAAATAGTGATGAATACAACTCCACTGGAGAATGGGGAACAAGATAGATTTAAAAAAAATAAACATGCTAGCCCTTAATAAAAATTCTAAAACTGGGCATTAGTTTTATGTGACTAACTTTAATTTGATTTTATTGAACTATTTTTAATAATAGACACCCCTGACAATTATCTTTTTGAAATGCTCTAAGCTGCCTTTAAAATGTGCTCTAGAAAAATACTTCCACCTGCACAGCCTGGTTAATTAAGGTGGAAATATTCCAACTAAACTAAATCCACCCAGAACCAAAATCGAAATTTCGAGAAAAAAAATGAGGCATGATATGTGCATCCCGGGGTGTGCTACAGAAAAGTTGTCATATGCTTTATTTACAGTGTTTATAGATTAGCACATCGACACTGTAGGTGTTAGTTTATTCGACAGTGGTAGTTTAAGAAGCGATAAAACGACTGTACCGTGAGAATATCTTACGTTCGTTGTACTCTGGCCCCAAACTACGAACGCGTTCGAAGTCGCGTTCAATCACCCAGCAAATCCCCATACATAGCTCAACAACCAGACCACCACCCTGTCCGTTGGTGGCGACATTCATTCAGCTCTATTTCAACTTGAGTAGTTTTTTTTGTGGTGTTGCTAAGGTTCAATAAATCTATAAAATTCCACTTCACACCCATATTGGTGCAATCTGTGTGGAGTGATTATTGTGCTCCGTTCACTGATCATGCCACTATTGGTTGACAAATCCTTGTCATTGAAATTCCCTGTTCACTCATCCACGCAAAACACACAGCCCAGCTTTCAGTGAGCCCAATAGTTCAGTGGCAGTTGCCAGCTGGTGTACCAGCTATTAAAAAAACATCAAGCTTGATATTTATGAAAAGCAGACAAGTTCATCATAAGAAAATCTTAACTGGTTAGAAATGTTTTTGAATGAAGTCAAAATATTAATGCATTCCCAGAAAAAATGTCATTGTTAACTGATGAAAAGAGTTGGAATGTTCACCCATACCTTAACGTTTAAATCGTGCGGGAAAAGCAACGAGGAATTGTGGGAGTCAGTGTGTATTGAATTTATTTGTTAAGATGCTAATTTCTGCCTCACGTTGGGCACTCTCCAAGTCGGGGCATTATATAAACCGTACACTAAACACAAATAAATCCGCCATTTTCCACCTCATAGTCAGTAATGTTTTAATGATGAAAAGAGTGAAAAATCATAATTCATTTCTTCCAAACATATAATATCGACTAAATCTATGCCTTATTTGCAACTAACGAATCGTGAAATTGTTTCCAAAAACAATGCAGCACGATCGTCGCGTCGCATGTCGCCACTAACTGTGGGTGGTCCTTGGGCGCTCCCTTGATACCGCGATAATTATTTCCTGCTTAGCAATATCTGACGCGCCTACCACGACAACGAGGGGTCGGCCACTACGGCACAGACGCTGCAGTGTGTGATGCTCTCTACCTTAACACATTTACTCATTTTACATCTTAAAATGTGTTTAAAAACAAAAGATATTGTTTTTAAATAGTTACAAACAACACATCAAACTGGAGTCTTAAATTAATTTTAACGGCGCGGCATATATGAATATTTGGCGATGTGCACGCTCAAATTTAACACTCAAAGGGACTTCAGCACATGGCCGCGCCTGGGCGGATGCGGTTGATGATCTTCTGATGATGTAGTATCAGTCAATTTCGCATCAGATGTAAATATGACAATGACACTCCTTTCTTATATGAAGCTGACGTGCCATAAAATTGTTGACAGCCATTGTTATAGTTATTCATGTTATAATATTCATAAATATTGTGACTTAAAATGTGTGAATATGTGAAGAACAATATAACTTCTCCTTTGCATCTATGAAGATAGTTTTGGGTTGATTGCTAAATTGATCTCTCTCTCTCCCTCTCTCCCTCTGCCTATAGCTTCAGAATAATTTTTGATACATTTATTCTATATCGGGACTGTCATCTCATCTCTCTATACATCTCTCTCTCTCCCCCTCTCTATAAATCCCTCAACTTTACCCCCTCCAGAAGTAACGCTCATCCTCATCCGCCACCAAAACATCCTTACAAATTACATTCACACTCAGTCTGTCGCTCGTTTCGATTTTCTTCTTCCTGCCTTTTTATTTCCATTCTCCTGCTTTTTGTCCCAGTTGTTTTTTAATATTCCCTTTTTCTTTATTTTTCCCTCACTGAACTTCCACTTCCTCAATCCTCTTCTCGTCCCTTCCGTTCCTTCCCCTCAGCTTATATTTGTTCTTACCGCCCCCCCCCTCTATCTCTCTCTCTCACCCATTTCTCTCCTCCTCTTTCC
>JAMKCH010009121.1:0-79239 GCA_023653785.1 Ophioderma brevispina
AAACCGGGGATGAGTAGCGTAATAGCGCACGTACGAAAAAACTGACGAACTATAAGCTACAGATTTCATGCAGATCTATGTGCAGTACGCATCCATCCTCTTGATCGAGTGTCCTATCCCGATTATTAGCATCCCTGGTGCAATGTGGAATGTTATAGCCTGTAAATACATGCTAGAATGCTGAATTTGCACCCGCACTAGCAATGCATGTAGCTGATAAGTTACTGTATCACCGGATAGATACTTATTCCACATCATTTCAAACAAAACTACTTAATGAGGATGCTTTTGTAAAGTGTCAATATATTATTGTAACATGTGATGTCACACTCTGCCAGATTAATCCTGTGAGCAAAGTAAGAGCACAGCATTTTTAAATATGCACAATGTAGGCATGTACAATGGGATAATTTACAGTGGTCGTCCGGGCTAAGCCCAACCGACACACAGTCACGATTTGACTTTCAACCCAAATTGTAGGGACAGAGCCTGTAGTTAAGTATATGTATTTTCTTGCACAATTTGTCTATTGTGGAAAACCCTACCTATCTGGCTGATGAGGTTGCGGAACTGGTCCAGGTAGCTGTCGCCCTCTGGAGTGAGGCAGCTTGCGTATACCTTTGTTGAACTTGTCTGCTCTCCTAATGGCTACATCTGGTTGATGTCTTGCTTGTTGTCTTTGAAGTATCGGATGTCATGAGAGAAATTAGAAAAGCAATTTGTGGTTGACATCAAATTGGATATGTTAATGGGCAGAGGCTTTCTTATGAGACACCATCAGAAGGGCATACCTAAATAAAAATACATCGTTCCCCGGAATGCTTGTGTCGCCTGCCGATCATGCAATGTGTGGACCATTTGCAAATTTGGTTGAGTTTTGGATGAATCATTGGCCCACTAGTCTTTGAAGCAGGTTAGTGATCATAGTCCTTCGCTGTGTCAGAAGGAAATTCAAGATTTTGGACAAAAAGGGTCAAAGGTCATAGGTAAAGCTGCACCAAATGAAAAGGTCAGGTCAGTTCTCTGACCAAGTATCACCTTAATTATGATCTGCACAGAATGAGCAATTTTGTTACACCATTGTTCCTGTATTACCTCGTATGTATTGGCGTACGAGATTGGTCAATACGCGTCACGTGACCATGTGTAAATAACCCTATGCATGGCTGACATGCCGAATGCCAAAAGTTTGATCAAAAATCTTCAATTTCAGACCTCTGAATTTGATATGTAAGATTAATTTTGTAAGTAATAGTTGGTAAAAAGTATGGTACATGAACGGGGGTCAAGCCCAGGGCATTAAACAATCGGTTCATACCAAAATGCTATGAATGAACCCCTAATTATAGGAACACAAAATGAAGTAAAAGGTCACACATGGGAGCATAAAGGTCATATGGAACACCCATTATGCTCTTGGTGCAATGGTCTTTTGAGAAAGTTGGTGATCACAGCACCTAATGTTTCAGAATGAAAATTTTCAAGATTTAAAACAATGGGGTAAAAGGACATGTAAGTGTCAGTAGTGTCAAGTTGCACCCTTGCCAAATGAGGGTCAGCAGAGGTTTCTGTGACCAAGTATGAACTTAAAAGGTACTGCATTTGCGAGAAATTATGAGCAATTGTTACCTTAGTTTACAGCCACAATATTCTTATTGTTGAATCCTGTACAACAAACTACAATTTAAATTTAATATGTCATGCAATTCAACAATGCGATCATACAGCCAGTCCGTATACCGGCCACATTTGAACTTGTACAGAGCATACTGTGTTTTTATTATGTATTACATTGTTTATACAGGCATAGCCCAATCACTATCTAAGGTATTGCTCTCCCTGAGGCCGCATGGTTTAAGGTGCATTTCATGAACTTTAGCACCTTCTGTTTTATTATTTGTTCACTAGATATCCTTGAGAAAAACGTTCACACAATTTGAGTTGATCCCATTTTGCGGTTTTGTGTTATGAGCATTGCTTGCCGCTTGGTGTACACCGCTTGCAGAATCGATCTATTATAGTCAAGGCAAGCGTATCACTTAGAACTACGTCTGAGCGGCACCACTCCAGAATGACTTCCAAGTCAACTCAATGCATTGACCAAGGCAGCCCAAGCGGCATGGGATCGCTTTTTGGCTTGACGACCTGCTGCTTGGGTGGTTCCCTGGCTAGCGAATTCTGACATTACTGCTTAGTGAGTACATTTCTCACTCATAGCAGCAAAGCGGCAGCGGTATCCACTATGGCACAGCCTTAGCGCATACCTTGCTTAATGAATCTTGGAGTACACTATATGACACCCTAACCTTGTGAGTCTCGACTTAATGTGTTCATCATACATGAACTGTGAGAAGATGAAACTTTTTTCCTGAGAAACGTATGTGAAATTCACGGTGGTGTTCATGATACCCGTGCCGTGGGTCGGATGGAGTTGGGGCAATGTGCCGGATGTTGATTGTATTCAGATGCTTGTTATTACTAGCACTCATTCCACAAAAATCTGAAATGAGAGCGACAGAATTGGACGTCATTCACGACCAAACGTTTGACTTAGAACTGAAAGATACTTTAATTGACAAGATAGAAGAGGAATTATGGCCTGGGACATAACTATACAAGCATGTATTAAAATTTGCTGGCAAATCCCTACATCTTTGATGACTTGCTTTCTAATTGCATGTTTTACAGGGATGATCACATTTTAATCTATATTACGTGTTATTTTTATTGAATGACCTTGATCCAAAACCCCCACCTGTGAAATTTTGCAAATGACATTTTGGTCCATTTTAAATGTGGCATAAAAAACGTGATCTGTAAGCCCCCAAGGTACTGTGTAAAATTACCGGACACACTCGGGTATAAGCCACCCCCCACAAGAAGATTTAACTTCAAAATAGGGTGGGCTTATACCCTGGGAGGGGCTAGAACTTGGGACAAAATATTGGATAATAATATGAAATAAATATCATTTCAAGAGCATACCATCTAATGTAATACTTTAGGTTGTAGCACTATTACAACATTAGAATTTAAATTTTCCCTCACATTCCTACATAGTATTAGAAACAAACAAGGCCATTCCAATGCCTTGGGCCCTAGTTCAACTATTTAAAGTGATTTTATTATTTGTGTAATTACTGCCACATATTGTTTCCTGAATTGCTAAATTTACCACCTGGGCTTATACTCCGAGTGTATGCTAGCTCCTGTATTTTTCTTTAACCAGAGCATCAATAATGATTCGTGGCCTATTATGCTTAATTTTACAGCTAATTTTTGCTCATAAAAATAGCTTCCTCCCCGCTCCTGCCTGACGCACTCGACCCCTCCCCAATGAATGGCACAACGTGAATGAGGTCACCAAGGTCACATGGAAGCCACAAAGATCACCTCACCCCTTTCACTCCCCAATGCACTACCCTTGCCCCCATTCCAGAGATGGCAACCCACCCTGCTCTCAACGATGCAACAACCCCTCCGACGCACTCCACCACCTCACAATACCCTACTTCCACCAACAAACCCCCCCCCTGTTCCCTCCTAAACACCAACCCTTCAACCCCATCCCCAACATCCCCTCACCAAACCAACACCAACCGTCCCCAACACCTCCACCATTGCCTCCTCCCTAACACCCCAGCTCCCCATGACATGGTTCACTGAGTCATGGGTAATGAGGTACAAGGGGTCACGCTGGTCAATGGGGTCACGAGGTCAATGGAGTCACTGGCCACCGAGTAACATTTTTGGGGTCACCAAGGTCACATGGGGGGCCACAGGTCACGTGGGTCCCCAAGGTCAATGGGGGCACCAAGGGCACATGGGGTCACAAGGTTCAAATGGGTCACTAAGGTCACATGAGGGAACCATGGTCACATGAGGTCAATCCACCATTTTACCCTGATGCACCCTCCCGCGCATGCCGAGCATGACCCATCCCCAATAGGAATGGCACAAAGGTGACATGAGGTTACCAAGGTCACATGAGGTCAAAAGATCACCACCCTCCCCAATGCACCCCTCCTTCCCCAACTATCTACCACGCACCCGCCCCAACTATCTACCATGCACCCTCCCCAATGCACCTTACCTTTCATTGATGCACCAAACCGACCCCCCACCGACGCACTTCGACCATCACCGACGCAATCCGCCCATCACCGACGCACCAAACAACCTCCCAACACCATACACCAACTCACAACACCCTAACCTTCCCCCCCCCCCCCCCCCCCAAACCCCATGTGCCCTCCAAAACACACCACCCTTCATTCCCTCCACACCCTTCCCACAACACCCCACCCTTCCTCCCCTTCCCCATGACATGGGTCACTGAGATAACTGGGATCACCGAGGTAACAGGGGATCCCCGAGGTCACATGGGCTCAACCAAGGTCACTGGGTCCAAGGCACCTGGGGTTCACAAGGTCACTTGGGTCACAAGGTCACCTGGGGTCACCTGGGGTCACCAAGGTCGCATGGGGTACCAAGGTCACATGGGTCACAATGGTCACATGGTGTCACAATGGTCACATGCGGTCACCAAAGTCACATGACGTCAATTCACCCACCCATCCCTACCTGATGCACCCGACCCCTCCCCAATGAATTGGCACCAAAGGGACATGAGGTTCACCAAGATCACCTTACCCCCTCCCCGATGCACCCTACCCCAACTATCTATATGCCCATATGCTCACCAATGCACCTTACACCTGTTCCCCTCCCGATGCACCCCACATGACCCCGCACTACCACTCCCAACGCACTCACCTCCCCAACCACCCCAACTCCCCCAAAAACCCCAAACTTTCCTCCTAAAACACCCCACCCTTCATTTCCCCTCCCCAACACCCCACCCTTTCTCCTCCCCAACACCCAGCTTCCTCCTCCCTAACACCTCAGCTTCTCCTCCATATGATTCACAACAAAGGAGTATGGCATTGAGTTTTTCATAAGTAAAGGAATGTTTGCAAATCCGATGTATTGTTTAAGCGATACAGCAACTATGACATATTTAATTAGCTCATTGCATTCTAAGCTGCATGTATCACACAAATTTGAAATGGCAAAGAGATGCGCACCATAATGGATTTGCATGCAGTGAAAATTTTTGCATATCGAAAGAACTGTTTCAAAAAATATAGTGATTCGCAGATTTTTGCTATTTTAAATTAGCTAATTGCAGATGTAATTCGCCCGAAATATGCTCACCGTCTCTCAGGTGGAAAACTCTTTAATCTGCTTCCTTTGACAAGTAGTCATTTTACACCTTATGGAACTCCAGATAACTTGTACACAAGCTTTGCGGGAAGGGTTAACATTTGACTGACATGAGGTCAAAGGTCACATGAGGTACAAGGTCAGCAAGATCACCAACATGTCATCCCACCCGCCCCCTCCTTGCCAAAATTACATCATCGGCCCTACGGAACTTGGCATGCAATTATACTATCTAGTACTAAACGCTGAATAAGATATGAAAGATGACCACCCCCAGGGTACTCAATTTTCAAACAAATTGTGTTTGCCATATTCATAATGCCTGTCCATTACTAATCACTTTCTGAGTGTACATACAAAAATATTTATTTGAAGTGGTAGAAGAAACTCTTCAGTAGCAATGTTTGTTGTTTATTATTTATTAAAATCCCAAGATTAAAGAATTAGCTTGCTCATTTTAACGGCCTATAATTATAATCGGACCGGACGTACCCGATGCCACAAAAGCAAAATGACTACGGAACAGCACTGACCATACACAATGAAGTAGGCCTAATTCCTATAAACAGGGTAGCAAAACATGTGCGAGCAGGTGCGGGAAAAAAAATGGGGAATATGGGAAGCTCCTTCCCCGGAAATCTTGCATCCTCGCGGGAAATGAGGGGGGAGAAGAAAAATAAATTAGAGAAAGAAAATAAAAATAAAAGGATAATAAAATTGAAGTAAGAGTCGTTTTTTCTCCAAAAATTAAGGTGCGAAAATATATAAATAAATGAATTCCCGAAATGTCGCGTTGGGTCCAATTTCACAGATGATTAAAAACGGTCTGGGAAATTCTCCAATCCAGTCAGGCTTCAACTATACTGATCTTCATGACTTTTCAGCTCATGACCACAGGTAATCACGTCACCCACCTTAATTTCTGATCACAAATTTGCCAATACCGGACGAATATTCTAAAAGAGTTCTAAAACATTTTGTTTTGTGTCAAATATCACCGCTGGGCCTTGCCGTCGGGGTTCGGCGCCGGTCATTTTGGACAGCTTTTTCAAGCTAAAAGGACGTATTTTTTTTAGCAATAAAAAGCACATGATTTATTTCGATTTCAAATACATTAGTCATTCTAAAATGATTTTTTCATTTCGATTTCAAATCTATGTTTAGTCATTTCTAAAATTGATTTTAAAAATAATTCTGACTTAATACCGTGTTTATTTTTGGTTATTGCAATTACTATGAATGGAAGCATGTAACTTTGTTGTTGGTTTATCCATTTGATACATGGGGGCGAGGTAATGCCACGTTGCATGGTCCGACTCCGGCCATATGAACTGATGTAATTTGTTGTTAAATTAATATTTGAAAGAGATGTACTAGAAAAAATACACAAAAAATATGAATAATTGATTTCTGTCGATTGTATTTTTATTCACGGAATTGAAGGGGATCATAAGGGGATCTGACTGAGTCTGAGAGAGAAATGTACGGTAACCCGGCATGCGCTTCAACTTGTCACAAAAATTTTAGACGGCGAAAAATAATATGTGGCGGCCAAGATCTTGACCTGGGGTGGAACTGCGGAAGCAATATCGATCGAATTGTGGAAATGTTGCAAAGGGGACATTCCCAGCTGGTCTGTCGACGTTGTGTAAGATTGAATCTTTAATTTTTGTGTTCCTTTATTCATCGCGGTAAAAGAAACGTGTAAAGGAATGGTCAAGTAATTACTTTTTTTATGATTAATATAGTGACTGATTGGGAGTAATTATAAAGTCAGTAAACCATAAACCATTAGCTGATATTTGGACGTGCCTCCCGGAACAACAATATCCTGTAAGTGCAAAAAAAAGTCCGAAAGAGAATGAAGCACAAGCCTTAAATCTTACGTAACTTGGCTTATATTGTTAAATTGAATCAAAATTTAGTGTGGTGTAAAATGTCAGCTTTTTGATAGGTAGGCTAATCGCCACTTGCTGAGATTAATTCATGATTGTTCGCTTAAAACAAGTCATATAAAGTTTTAATCTCGCACAAATAAACAATGAATATTAACTTATTAGATTAGATACCGATGGTAATTAATTGTGTCTCTCAAATAAAAATTTTGTTGGGATTTCTTTTTCAAAACAAACTGTTCAAAAAGTGCTTGGCACTTACGCTGTGTGTGCATCATAGCCAACACGGGACACCAGGCTGCGTGTCAACGGTCACGTGATCCTCAAGGGAAAACTGGAAATCCCAATGAGTGTAAACAGTGATGAGTTCATGAATATTTAATTAGCACTACATCTATGCCTAACGTTTTATGTGGGAAATCTTTACATGGATCAAAACTTTGGAATTTTGAGGGCTTCTAATCATGAAATTATGTCATAAAACAGTGACTATATATATATATGATAGAAAATTAATATACACAGCCCTGACACAACATAAGCATTTTTGGCTCGACAGATGCAGACTTTTATTAGGAACACAGTAAGTTGCATGGTGGAAGGCAGAGAATCTGGGCCAAGGCCGGGGTCATACAGGCACATTCATAACACAACAACATCACTCGGGCGCAAGGGACACAATAGCCGCAAAATCCAACCACGCTCCCACGTAAACTAGGTACTGATCGATAACAAACACCGCACTCTCGAATCTTCATAAAGACGAAGTATCGGACACATGCGAATTTTATACATGAAAATCAGATTCCCGCAACAAAAAACCTCCAAAAATGACCATTTACACACCAAAATTTGTCAAAATACTTTCATCAGTTCAGCCAAAGATCACAGCTTGCAGAACTGTAAGTTTCAGGGCAATCAAGCAAGCAATAAAAAACTAGTAGGGCGTTACACAGCAGGCAAAATCGGCAAATTCTTCCACGCGATGGGCCAAAGGTCTATTATTACATTAATAGACCAAAAAATCACATGGTAATCATTTTGGAACATAACTTATCAAACTGCACATTTCGGCAAAAAATTGTCAAAAAATAGGTGAATCCACTTTGCCAAGAGCGGGGTTCAAAAGCAAGATGTGACAAACTAACTATGACAAAAAACATGCTTGTTTACTGTTTTATGAATAATCTGTTTACTAGTCTATGCAATCATTATTCACGTGAAGAAACGTAATGCAAAAATAAAACATGTATGAACAACAAATGATATTCAGGTCTAAGGGAGAGAGGAAGGTAATTTAACATGACAAAAGTTTTTCGAACACATTTAAGGAGCTTTGTATATATTACAATACACATGTTACATTAATTTTTACCCTTGCATCTTTCGTAGGTTTTTTTTTTAAATTTTGATGGGGAAAACATTTCTGGCACCAGTGTACACCAATCCAATTTTACACATTCCAACACAGCACTGGCAGCCATAGCTGGGGTGCATCCTGCTTGAATTCACCCAAATGTGCAGATTAAGTGTAGCTTTTGAATTATACTTAATCAAGCGTGGTACAGACGTACAAAAGATTTGGGTAGGTTTTGGGTTGGAGGCCCCCAGTAATGGCGGATCAATTCTGACCATCATTTGGCTGGTCGGATTTGTCTATAAGTACTCCCCGTTTGAGGACAAAGTCGGATGGGGAGGGGGACAATTCAGATGAGGTTTTTAAAAGGCCAAAATTGGTCTGCAAGGTAAAATTTGAGGCTTTCAATGAACATAAGATAAGAGCCTTTTGAAGCATTATTGAGCTCAATTTTAACTAAAATCATACAGGTATTTCAACTAGTTATTTTTGCTAAAATCAACTTACAGGTCCAATCTTGGATGGAGATCTTTTTTTTCGGAAAACAAGGACTTGGCCTTGGTAGGGGGAAATGTTTTGCCAAAACATCTCCAAAGGTGCCAAATGTGGTCAACAACATTAATTAACACAATGGGGCAATCTTCAGGGCATCGCAGATCCAGATCGGATCCATATCTCGTATCCAGTTTGCGTCTACACGGGCAACGGCCAAACTTGATCCAGTTCTGCAACGCGTACATGGTGTGTACACGCTTGGTTAGTGTCGCTCATTGTGCGCGTACTTTTAGGTTACACGAAAAGTATTCCTCGATCACCACGGTTACGCGTAGCATTTGTACAATTTACGCTTCGAAAGAGCGCTATACTTTCGCACTCACTGCGCCGTGTAGAGTTCTTAAACGGTCTCCCACGATCTGGATCTGTGATCTGGATCTCGGTGATGCGCATCGGATCTGGATCTGTGCTCCGTGTAGATTGCCCCACTGTCTGATGGGCCAATTTAACAAATATTTTGCTTCTACTATCCAGACGACTGGACCATAATAACTCAAAATTTGTAATTGGACCAGGATCAGGCTGCTCACCTTAAAGAAATTTGTTGCTTAATACAAGATATGGCCAGGGACCAGGCCTATATAAAACATCATAATAAGGAACTCTGATTGCACAAAATGCTGTAGTAAGATTTGACAATACAAGGAATTACAAATTTCATGCCCTGTACATGCAAGCAGTCTTTCAATGTTTTAAAATCACTTGTAGAAATAAACAATAGTCGCATGAGAGTCTGACCCCACCTATTGTATTCAGTCAGTAGGTCACACCCAAATACACGTAGGCCAAGATATATGCGACAGAGAATTGTACAGTGTTCGCTACATGTGTCAGGGTTTTAACTCCACATGTTACATCTTTCAGGTTAAAGGTGCATTTCGTGATTCCAGTACCTTCTGTTTTATTAATTGTTCACTAGACGTTGTTGAGAAAAGTTTATCCCGATCTTGCGGTTTTGTGTTATGAGCATTGAGCAATAGCTTGTTTCCCACACGGTCACATAGGCCACTGTGCTATAATTTCTGTCCGTTTAAAATATTTTACATATATGCAAATTAAGGTATCAAAATGAGGGCGCTTTGGTGGTTGGTTTATTTTTTGGGGACACCCTGTATAGATAAAACGGTTAATCTGACAGCATAATAACAGTCAGATTTGGATTCGGCATTACAAAAAAAACCCTAGTACCAAATTTTATGGCCAAACTCTCAATGGTAGCGATGTTATTAATTATTGACCGAAAACGAAATCTGGCCCACTCTGGGATATAGACATTGCATCATCAAATGAAGACACATATGGGCACAAAATTGCTAGCCAAGCCAGCCACACTATCGTAGCATGCAATCCCCAGTCATTCGGGACCTGGTTCGAGACTGACCCGAATTTCCAACTTTCCTCTTTCCCCTCTTCCCTTATTCCTTCACTCCTCCTAGGAGATAAACAGATGAGGCATTAAGAGGTTACAAGCACTATCAGTAATTTGCTAAATCAGAAAATCAACAAAATCACCCAAAATCAGATCTTTGCAATGTCTGCAACAAACTGTCCTAACATATCCTAAAAGTGATATCCCAAAAGCCACCTAAGGACAAAACCTTATATTTTAGTCATTACTGTCCGTATGGACACTTAGTGCAACACGTAATTGAATGGACATTCATATCTTTTCTGTCAATTTTTCAGTGGCAAAAAATAACTTCCAAGAATTCTAGAGACTTATCTTTTAAGCTATACCTGCAAATTTCAAATAGTTAGACTCTTGCGAGTGAAACACGGATAGTGTCTTTAACTGCAGGTAATTGACAACTTTTTTTCTGTGTATGCATACACAACGTGTGTGGGTGCTTGTGTGCCACGTGTGCATTTACCTGCATACTCCCTGCTTTGACCACAACCAAAACACAATTTAGCGACCTCAGAGCCGTCGACCTGCATTCAAACCTTGTCGATATCTATTAATCAAGCTCAAAACTTAAACAGGCAACAATCTGATCCTCAGTCTTAGCTGAACCCCACTTACTTACCCTATGAAAAAACACATTTTGGTATCATCAAAGTCCTTGGATTTTTCTTTTCTCATGTATGCAAAATATTTTGACTGATTATTTTTGCATGATACCTGCAAAAATATGGTTTGTTTCCGTTACTGGAAGTGATTTGTACAGCAATCTACGGGCTATTGTAATACACACAATGGTATGCAGAATTCAAATGAAATTTTTGAATTAAAGTACATGGCTTTCCTGAAGGACTGAAACCACATTTTAGCCCTGGTATATTCTGTATAGGATAACACCAATGTCAGTGGTTTTGAGATGGCTTCCCAAATGACTACAGACTATAGTTCTATACTGTATCCAGATGTTTATTTTCTCTCAATTGCGGGTCTAAGCCACGACCGTATGCAAGCCAATTCACGCCTCAGCATAGCAACAAGTTGAACAACAGCAGCTAATTGCTACGAGAGCATGTGTAGTCTAGTGGAAAAGCGCAGGACTCATGATCATTAGGTTGTGAGTTTGAGCCCCGCCGAGGCCAACGTGTTGTGTCCCTGGGCAAGACACTTTATCTCGCTTGTCTCACTTCACCCAGGTGTAAACGGGGAGCTGTTAGGGGTAGTCATACTGTGCGCCGTTATAATTGGCTGCCGAATTTTCAATATGTGAATAATGTGATTTATCCTAGTGACAGCGGAATAAATGTAAAGCGCTTTGAGACGTTGTGTAAAGCGCTATATAAATACTTGCATTTATTTTTTTTAATTTTAATTTGAAATCAACCAACCACGGGCGCATGTAATGATCCAAACAGGCGCGTATGTGAGTATGTACACTGCAGCACATGCGTTAGCAATGGCAAAACCCCACGAAAAGGAGAAAATTAACTCCTGGACAGATTATAGTAGCAGTAGCATAGCCATGATTTTGGAGAAGGGCAAGGGAGGGCAGATTTGTGAATGTACTGACCTGTGTAATATACCAACCCAAATATTTTGGCAATGCCTCAAAATTCTGATGGGGTGAGGAGGGGGAGGATGGGAGGGGAGGGGGAAAATCACATCAACCATCACATCAAATATATAGCTCAGTATATGTATTGGATAACTGTTATAAAGCTCTATCAGCTGTAATTCAATAAATTCACACCCTCAAAACAACAACTTTTAGACAAATTGTACTGACAGACCGTAATGTACAAACAGAACATCATTGATGGGGGCATGCCCCTCCCCATCCCTACGCCTCCGTCTAGTATTGGTTTGGACTTGTTTTAATATATATTTTATGCTGATTGCGAATAAGGCCATAATTTTTGAAATTTTTGAACAAATTACAATTTTTTTTTGGGGGGGGGGGATTTTGTCTATACTTCGTCCGGCCTGAACTAAGGAGTGATGTCATAGCTTTCGCGCAACTATTGCACATGTATCGCACACGCCGACATTGTACGCTCGCAATTACAGTTACGGTATACTACGATTTGGACATTTAAGCCTGTGTTAAAGCTATGACATCACTCTTTAGTTCAGGCCGGACGAAGTATACTCAGTGTTAGCATGGGCATGGATTGCCTAAACCAAGGGTTCTCAATAGGTGACGTGTGACGTGTGGCCATGGTGGTTAGCCATTGAAAAGCTCTGAAATGTACAGTAAACATACTAAAACAATGTGTAATTTGGCTCTCAAACACAAATTTACAAGGATGTGTTTGGCACACAAGCATATGAGAACCACCGGCCTACATTGTAAACTCTTACCCATGACCTGATAATATTGATTAGTTGTTGAAGAGGATCATGGTGGAAGTTTAGTCAAGTTATTATGTTTGCATGAGCAGGGAACCGGGGCAGGGAATCACTAAACTATTTCATAATAATCTTGAATAAGATAACATATTCTCACTAATTATGAAAATTGTACCACATCATTCAACCAAACAGGGAAATCTGGAATACTGTGTTCCAAGAACCACTGGCCTAAACTCTTATCCGTGACCTGATAATATTGATTAATTAGTTGAGGAGGATCGAGGTGGAAGTTTAGTCAAGTTGTTATGTTTGCAAGAGCGGGGAATCGCTAAACTATTTCATAATTATCTTGAATTAGCATGTTTTTACAGCACTAGAATTCTTGCTAATCACTACATGTCAGCACAAGTAAAGATTGACTAAATCATTACATCATTATCGTAACCTAATAATAATTCTGAAAATTGTAACACATCACTCAAGCAAACAAGGAAATCTGGAGTAATGCGTTACTGTTATTTTGCTGGCTCTCATTTTTTTTACAGAATTTATAAATGGAGAAGGTGATGGGAATCCAAAGACATGCACAAAGAAATGCTGCAATGCATGTATGACAAAATTATCTGGTTATGGATGCCGGGAGGGGAAAAACAACAAACACCAGAATCTGACTATGACAATCACAAAGTATCATTTCCTTTGAAAGTGCACAATGTGTAACAGCCACCATTGCTAAACTAGGCCTAAATGTCTCCTTTCAGGGTTTTTTTTTTTCACTGTCACTGTCATGTATGTTCACAGATTGATTGTTATTAATTTAAAGTGATGCTTTCATCCTGACAAATAATGATGAAATTATTGGATTTACATGTGCATTCAATGATTTTTATTGTTGAATGGCATTTTGGAACACTTATCTTCTTTTCATTATCTTACATTTGTCATTTTATGTAAATTTGCTAACAATAGCAACAATCTTGTTATTGAAAAGATATAGGGAAAACACTTGTATCTTAACAAATTTGTTCCATTTAGTTATGCTTCTCTTTTTGTTTGTCGCACCTTTTTCCAAGGAAACCCTGATTAACAAAATATAATACAAAAGAAGCAAAGTTAAAGGTGCAACAAGAGATTTCACATATCAAGTGTCCCTAAAAAATCTGAAGTCCTTTTGCCCTGATGTAAAGATTTCCAACAAAACAACACCATCTGAAAGGATTAAGCTGAGAAATGTTTCTTTGGTACAAAAATTGTGAAATTTCTAATTTCGTATAGGAGCAAATACGAAATTCAGCCTATGTTTTATATTGAAATATCACCTTTTCCCTCTCTTTTAAGACATTTCTGTAGCCAAATACAAGGTAAACAATCTATTGCATGTCTAGTCTATATGAAATTACTATTATGACAATATATTTGGATGCCTCAAAATCTCTTGTTGCACCTTTAAATAGATAACCTATGCCTCATTTATATATTTAACAAAAACATATAAATAACTGAGAGTAATTCATTAACATTTGCAAAAGCATACTTCTTATATTGGCCTTTGTGCATAGACTCAAAGGTCATATGAACATTCTGAAGGTTGTTCCATATCAATGAGGAGTGCAAGCTTAACCCTAACACAACTAAATCTCACAAAATCCCACAGCATTGAGTGAGAAGTCCAGGATGTAGCGAAGACGTAATCAAACCAAGGCTCATATGGGCACGAAATCGCTGGCCGGGCCGGCGACACCATCATAGCATGGTATCCTGGGTCATGGGACTGGGGCCCGAAGGGCCCTGGGTTCGAGTCCCACCCAAATTTGCAACTTTTCTTCCCCTCTTCCCTCATTCCTTCAGTCCCCCCATCTGAAAAACGCGCTGTTGTTTTAGGGTTCCGGGCTGGCGAGGCCGCTTCCCTGGTCACTCCCTTCCCCTTTTCCTGAGGCAGTGCAGTGGTGCTTAGAATTTCATTCTAATTTCTCTGACTGTGAACTCCGTAATTTCGGCGGGTACTTTATTTTCGCAGATTGAATAAAAAGGAGGATTTTGGGGGGGGTTTTTCACTTGCAAATCCAGAAGATTTACTGTTAGTTGCAATTAAAATTTTATATTTCGTGGCGGGATTTAACTTGTGTGCAAATTCGGGTAATCGCAAAATTCGCAAAATTAAATCCCCCACGAAATTTTCCGGGTTTCCCGTCAATGAAGACTTCAGCCATTCAGAGAATAATGAAGCCTAAAAGGGGTACACAATATATGCACGTCACTTTTCCATGTTCAGACACGACACCACACACACAACGTGTTTGCATACTTATGATTGTGAAAGGTGGCAAAACAAATGACAAAATCTCCCCATGTGCACCTTTCAGCAACAAAATCAGTTGTTCAAATTGCCCCAAAATGATCCATTGTGATCACAATTACAATCATTGCGCATTGTTAGGGGAATTTTGTAAGAGGATGGGTTGAGCATAATACGGAGTTGGAGATCCAGGCCAATGCCAGTCATCTGTGCCCATAGCAGACGCCCTCCTAAAAACACAATGTTGGTTTGCAAGTAAAAGTGCAGTGACAAGAGAACTTAATTTATATGAGGCCCCATTTTTGTTATTTTTTTTTCCATTTCAGAATTGGGTTATGCAACAGATGGCACATGGAGTCTATTACCTGTCTGATCCCTATGCCTGTTGTATTGTTGGCCTGCTACCATGCATACGCCACATGATGCTGACTTGATTGCATGCATAGTTAGATCGATCAAAATAGCCGCCTCAAAAACCAAATTATTGCCTACCAAACTAATGATGTGGATGCAAGAACACATATACAGGGTCCACTCAAATTTAACAGAACATCTAGAGTCCCCTCTCCCTCCATATATGGCTAAATTCCTTTCTCACAAATGACTTGGTAGTCCAATAATTGTATGATTGACCCCACACAATTGCAACAAAACAATTTGGTGTTAATATCTCTTAAATAGTCCAAAAATAATATATTAAAAGTCTATACCAAAATCAACAACCAACCTAGTGGAACATTTAGAATAAGGGGTAACTTTTGTACAGGGGTAAAAATTAGAATTGGTTCGAATTGATTTAAAAAATGATGTAGTACCAATTTTATTGGGCTACTCTTTGAAAGTCTGACTCAGAGATTTTGGAAATATAATTTTTTTGCCTATTCATTAAAAATAGTCAACTAGAACGAAGATGTCACCTAAAATGCACAATTCCAAAATTCGAGCCAACTCGTGATTTGTCGTTCCTCCATGCAGTAAACATTGATGTGTAGCAAAAAAACATGCCATAGATACTGTGTATAAAAACAACAATTCCGATCCGGAAATTTTAAACGAAGTTGTGATTTGCTCATGAAGGACTTCGATTTGAGCTTAGCTATTTCACACGGTGATTAGTAATATGTACAACATTATATATATGCAAAAAACAACAATTTCTTTGAAAATTGAGGGTGGCCCCCCTCCTTGGAAATCTCTGAGTCGCCTTTAAGGTTTTTAAAAAGGTATAGTTTTGCCCTAATCTACGCGTTAATAGTTTAGTACAATAGGCGCCATAACAGTTTCCTCAAGGTCATCCTGGGGGTGCAATTCATAGAATGGTCCGATTTTGATCTGACCTGGTTTGTAAACTAGTAAATTTGACCCACTAAGATAATAAAGTAAATAGATTCTTTGTTTTTGAACTTTCTCTATAAGAATTACAGAGCTATGATCTAGTGACCTCCCATAGACCTTGCCCCCATCACATTTTTGCCATTGCAATTATGCAACTAATATTATAGTGGTGCAACCATATATTTTGTGTTCTGTACCATTAAACGAACAATTTAACACCATTTTAAAAAAAACATTTTTATAACGAACGATATATGAAAATTTACCCAACCCCCCTTGTGACTTACCCTATTGCCGCTTACCAACCCCCATTGTGACTTGAACCTTATTTTGACTTCTAACTATGAACTACAACCTGCAGATATGGCAAACTATACCTTTTTTTTTAATCTGGAAATGTAACGAACACGTTGGCATACTTTTCGACGCGTTTTTGATACTTTTCATTTTTTACCCCTGTTTAAACTTACCCCCTTAAAAATATATGTTCCAGTCCTTTGCTTTTAATAGACTTTGATATGTTGTTTTAAGGTATTCTCACTACAAATTCGGTTGGAATTGATTCTGTTGCCATTAGTTCGGGTTAAAGGCAGCAGCAGCATCTATTTTGACTGGCCTATGGGGTCCCATTGCCAGATAGCCCAAAAGGAAATTCCATCCCAAATTTGAAGAAGCATCCTTTAGTTTCCAGCAGGCCCCTTGTCCCCTGAGTTGACCTGATAAGATGAGCGATCTTGCCGGCCCATGACATTTAAATCCACAATATTTTTTTTCTTCCAAAAGCACTGCATATAACATATACAAAAATATTAAAAATAAAGAGTCCAGATGTAAGCCCCTCAATGGCATTGCAAGAAGTATAGGAAGCCATTATATATATTTTGGCTATAAGGTAGGAATTATGCATTTGCAACATACATTGAAACCTAACCTCCCATTGCACATAAAAGGTTAATTCATGTAATCATTTTTGGAGGACTTCAAAGTGCATAAAATTTTCCTTCTTTAAATTATACTATTACTACAATGCTTTATAATATCACCCAGCAGTTTTAATAATACAAAATACATTCACATCACACAATACACAATATGGAAAGTGTTCGGTAACATCCTTAGACCCCACCTCATACAGAGCTTCAAATCACCTCAAAGGCTCTTCCATCTTAAAAAATCTTTGAAAACCCTCTGTACATCACCCCACAGACATGCATTAACGACATTTTCTTTCTTCTTCCTCCGACTCTTTTTAGTAGTATGGATGTCTATTTTGAATCAAATTAACCATTTATGTAATTTATAACTTACATTCCTCTGAAACATTTTTGGTACATACTTTACCTGATTATTTTTAGCTAATGCAAAATATAAATTTACAACTTACAACTGCCGAGAAAAAAAATAAAAATCTCACACAGAAACTCAAAATTCAACAATGCTGATAAAAAAATACATCAGGACAATTTTCAGAATTTCGAAATGTCAGATTAGGAGTATGTTCAGCACTGAATAGGCAAGGATTTTATGATGGCATGAGTTGATCCGAGATTAATATCCATAGACAACATGGCACAATCCTAATGCAGTTAGCGTCCTTGTAAATTTCTAATAGGACAGACTAATATTCATTCTCGTAAAGCCTGTGATAAATTTAGCATACAATGCGACACTGAAAAGCATGCCACTTCATTAACTAATGAATCTTAATTTCTCTTCATTGACCTGACCTCAAACAAGGTACTTATAACTTAACTGGTATTGATACACCCAGTATGAACAAGCAAATGGCCTGATACCTGAGTTTATAAAATTTGTAAATTTGTAAACTGAGTAAAATTACACTGAGTTGACTTTGCAGAACTAGGCGAATAATTTTCCTATCTACAGTTACTCCGAACAAATTATACCAAATACTGCAGCATACTGAGAAACAACTAAAATTGCATACAGTTTCTTTTACACATTTTGTGGAATTTGCAAACATTACATGTTGCAAAATTATTTCTTTATTGAGGACCACATGGATGACAGATTAAATTTCCAAAATGCATACCTACACAAAAGTTTGTTTTGCCTAATTGCAAAAATATCTTGCAACAAAATTTAAGAGCTTTACACACGTAACCACCTCTCTTTGCATTTAAAAAGTGATGTACTTGAAATAAATAATGTCAAACAAATTCTGACCCCTTTTAATGTCTGTTATAATGGGTATAATCATATCTGACAATTACACTATGTAAATAACACATACAGGAGGGGGGAATGAATATCAGTTGATTCTTCAAACCTAGCTAAACCATAGGGGAAAGGCCCCTTGAAGGAACCAACACAGGAATATAACTGAAAAAGGATTCCGCACTTTGCACATAAATACAGTACATGAAATATAAGACTGAACTACACAATATGGTGGTACATTATGCAAAGCTTATTCGCACTTAGAAGTATTCCCTCTTAGTTTGCTGCCCAGGAAGATTAGACTCTGGCGTAACTTTGGGAGGTTTCAATCCTTTCTCTCATTTTGGGTATTAAAAGGTCTACAGATAGGGAATTATTCACGTTACTTATCTTACGAATGAGCACCTGATAAAGATTTTGAATGAGTGTGAAAAAAACATGGTTTAGTATCGCTGGATTCCCTACTGTCTTTGAAAGCCCAGCCCCTGATTAATAATGCAGATAATTATGGTATCTACAACTTCCCTCCTTTACTTCAGAAAGTAGGCCTGATATGTCACCTTTCATACATATCGTCATGCGAATGCATGAAGGTTGTAAGTACAATTATGCTGCCATGTGATACAACATCTTTCAACAACTCACCGTATATCCTTGTAGCAGGAGCGTACCGCTGTTGATTTGTTATCACCCACAGTTGATATGCACATTAGCGCGTTACGACGCCGGGCCTCAGTGGTTCACGGAAGTGCGTTTACGCGGTACAGCTTTAAGATAAAGTCGACGTCGTGTTTCGTACCACGTTTGGAACTCTGAATCCGTGCTAAGTACACCAGGTGCAAACTGGCAATTTGCAAAGCAACCAACTTGCCAAAACTATCGCTCTTCGCTTCTCTTTAGATTTGCTAAAATATTTTAACAGAGGAAAGATTCCCGTGAACTTGGACATTAGTAGTATAAGTGAGAAATAATTATGTTCCTCTATAACCTGATATTAATAAGTTTCAGAAGATTGTTGTTGAAAGGGATTCCAACATGTTACAGAGTGGTTTCATCACAAATCAAAAACTCTGGCATCCGATCCGTCCACGTATTTTATCCACGATTTTACCTCGCGGGATAAAATAACGCGGACGCATGGATGGCATTGTTGTTGATTTGTAAAAAAAATTGAACCACGCTGTCCATGTTTGAATCGCATAAGTGTACTGCCATGTATTATGATAACTTATTATTTACCTAAGCCCTTGAGTCAGTGGCTCTTGAAATGGTCTTCAGGCAACATAATTGCCGAAGAAGCGCTTTCATAGCCAATGACCAAGAGCTTTGCACTAGTAATGCTTGATAAGAAATTTCTACAAATGGCAGCTATCGCACTTTTACATCACAACACACACAAATTTAAATACTATGATGATTCACTTACTTACTCTGCATGCCGATTGGTCCCAATGGGACTTATGTAATTTTTACCAATGCAAGAACTTGGTAAGGAATGGTGGCTGGGCTGAAGCGGGTCTAGAGCGATGTAAGCAACGTTTCAACTAGTTTTTCAAATGATTGTATATGATGTAATAATTAGCCTTCAGAAATGCTGTATTAGTGATCTGGCGTTAACTCTGCCAAACAATTTACAGAATGACGCTAGAACTTGACTACATAGTTTGTTAATCAAGATCAAAATGCCTTTGGGATAAACACATTAATGTTAATACAGGAGGAGATCACTGGATCATTCCATGTTATAATAGCTTATGTTTCCATCTTGTCTTGTCAAAGACCCTTACAACATTTGGATGCGAAGTGTCCACAGTGCGAGACGTTAGGGTCTTTGCAAACAATATTAACTTTTCTCTCACTAACACGCATCTTCAATCAACGAATATTGTCACGACTCTAATGTGTCTAATTACTAACTCACCGAGGATACCAGCGAATTATTCTCTTTCTATTTCTTGGCCCTGCCGAGATCGAGAAGTCCAAACCCGGGACCCCCTGTGGTCTCAAGTCGAGCGTGCCGCAAATAGAGTGCTAAAGAGGAATTCTCCATTAGGTCTATTGACCCTAACGGTTAAGTACCTCGTGACATTACAAATTATTATTATTATAATTATTATTCCCATCCTCACAGAGGTTGGAGGTGGATGGGGGCATGTTCCGGGCCTTAAATAGCCTGTCTCTTAATACAAGGTATGTAACTGCAATCATTTCGATCCCAACACTGCCAACAAATTTAATTGTTACAAAACTGTAATTACATTATTAAGCCTGCAATAAATTCTCTCCTATATATTTCTATTTCAGTTGATTCCCTTTTCCCTAATCCATACATTGTATTCTTCGTTCCGCAAGCACAATGGTCACCAAACACTTCTGGGCATATTTCCCTCAGCCAAAGAGAATTACTGAGTGATGAAATATTTGACAAATGTGTTTTCAACAATGCACCGGCATTGATTAAATCACACAGAAAACATGTAGTTGGGTTTGGCTAAAGGAATCCGCCATTTGTATTTCAGTTTACAACCATTGTAACAAGACCATTGTTTTTCAAATGTCCATTTTTTGACCCCTCTGCCATCACCACTTGTTCAAGGGTATCATTGCAATCATGTTTTGTGCATGGTCGTGCTGTGTCCATGTGTGTGTGTGTGTGCGTGGGTTGTGTGGGTGTGTGTGTGTGGTGTGGTGTGTATGGCGTGCGCACATTTTAAATTTCTTATATGGCCAACTCACGAACACACTCTAGATCTTTGATTTTAATGGACCTTTCTTGGAGGTATTGTAAGTTTGAAAGAGAATAAACCTTTGCCTAATATATCAAGGTCAAAGGTCAATTAAGAACATAGTGTTGTATCACAAAAAAGACCACTTTGGAGGTTACATCAAGTTTTTTTCGAATGATCTTTGATTAATTCAAAGTCATAAGGTCATTTTTGTGCATTGTTCTACGAACTGTTGATCCCTGATACTGATTACAAAGTGAACATGGGCATCCCAGGGTTTGTGGGTTTAAATACCATTCAGATGTCACATTCAGAGCACCCACAGAATCCTTCTTGACCCACAAATTTGGGAGTTGGTTGCAAATATCGAGTGTTCAGGGCAAAAAGGCCCCATCTGCAATGGCTGCCAGGTGTTACATTTGGCAGGTATAATACTAAGAACACAACTGACAAATGGCAGCTAATGCAGATGGGGGCCTTCTTGCAGTAAACCCTTGATTGAGGGTTTAGGGCAAAAAGGCCCTATCTGCAACAGCTGCCAGGTGTTATAACACTCAATAAGAGCACAACTGACAAATGGCAGCTAATGCAGATGGAGCCTTCTTGCAGTAAACCCTTGATTGAGGGTTTAGGGCAAAAAGGCCCCATCAGTAATAGCTGCCAGGTGTTAGATTTGGCAGGTATAACACTTAATAAGAACACAACTGACAAATGGCAGCTATTGCAGATGGGGCCTTTTTGCCCTAAACCCTCGATATGTGACCTGGCATGACGAACCCAGCAGAAAGTTACATTGAGTTTATTACTAGACTGCCTGGTTACAGATGTGTTCTGTTTGATTCACCTGGGCAGCCAGTTGGCATCATGCAGCCCTTTCACCCAAAGACCTCATATTTTTTGAAAATTTTACCACTATCACCCAAAGACCCCTATTTGGGGGGGGGGGATTCTTGCAAAATTTTACCCAAAGACCTCTATTTTTTAGAAATATTGCAAAAACCTCACCCAAAGACCCCATTTTTTGGAAGATTTTGCAGATTTATCACTCCGAAAACCCCTATTTTGGGGCAATTTGGCTGTCTCTCACCCAAAGACCCCTATTTTTTCAGTCCTCTGCCACCGAATGCCCCTGGGTTTGGAAGCGTGAGCCTTACACCCATATCCATTTCATATGCGAGTCCCTCCCACTCCCACCCGGGGCTCCAACAATGAACATGGAATCTACAGCCATATGCAGTCTTGAAACCGACCTAATGCAACTTTCAGCAACTTATTGTTGGTCATGTCCACATTTAAAGGTGGCTAACTCAATTAGCAGCTCCTCACCACCCTCCTTCATAAAAATTAAGAATTTGGTATCAGAAAGCTCATATTTTTCTTACAATCCCCAGTAAAATCTTTGGCCTGAGATATATCTTCTTAGATTGGTATGAACAAAAATGATGGTCCTGTAATGTGATCGTCCATACCATGATCCATTATTCTGTACTAATAAAGCCATTATGACAACATTTTTGCTTCTAATGTAAAAATCACTGAAGCAATTTAGTTCATTATTATGTTTGAGCATCTTCCAATCCTAAATTACTATACCAAGCTGGAAAACCAATAAAAACAACACTTCTCAATATTACGCTCTCTCGAAACTTGGGTGCCCAAATACTTCCAACACTTTGGATACCAATCTCCCTTAACTTTAATTGAATTTTAACAGAACGCATTCCTAATGCAGTTTACGTCTGTGCACCCTGGTAACGAGACAGTATTTAAGCTGCATGCGCAAAAGAACCCACTAGTATGAACCCGTGTTGGTATTCATTGCGGTGGCCCGCCATGTTCGTCGAATAATAATGTCACGAGGTATAAGCACGTTAGTGTCAATAGACCTAACGGGGAAGTCCTCTTTAGCTCTATTCACTGCGCGCTCGACTTGAGACCGAGGGGTCCCGGGTTCGAATCCCGGTCTTGGCGGGGCCGAGAAATAAGTCGCTGGTATACCTAGGTGAGTAATTAGATAGTTTACGGTTTGTGACGTCAGGAGTTCGTGACAAATTTGGTGGCAGCGGTGGGATCGAAATGACTGCAGTTACGTACCTTGTATCAAGGAGGCAGCAGTTTAAAGCCCGGGACGTGCCTTGTAAGGACGGGGAGTAATGTCACGAGGTATAAGCACGTTAGTGTCAATAGACCTAACGGGGAATTCCTCTTTAGCTCTATTCACTGCGCGCTCGACTTGAGACCGAGGGGTCCCGGGTTCGAATCCCGGTCTTGGCGGGGCCGAGAAATAAGTCGCTGGTATACCTCGGTGAGTAATTAGATAGTTTACGGTTTGTGACGTCAGGAGTTCGTGACAATACGGCGATAACTGTCAAGGGCCACAATGATTTCGGCTAATTGTATAACCCGGAAGTGTGCACGATTTCCGGTCATGTCCTGTCAATTTTGTTCATCGATCATCATTTCATGTCAAGGATGCGTTTGCTTTTATTTACCTACCGAGATGGCTAATTCTTCTGCTAGTGGAAGTAGATTTGCCGGAGATTTGCAACGATGGATTGGTTAAAGGAAAACCTGTATCAAGAATATCTTACATAATATACGCTATAAAAACAATTATTGAACACATATGGAGTGGTTTCATGGGGAAACGGAATTATAATAACCATAAAACGAATTAAAATAATTTTTTCTGACCATGCGCTATTTGAAATTCGAGCTACTGTATATGGGATATGTATTTGTGTTATGCGATACGGACGGCACAGTAGCGTCATACATCTTCACGCATGATGCTTTCATAATGTGTATTTCCTATGGCATGTATGACCTAAACGTGCCGGTCGTATCGCATAACACGTTATACACTGGCGCGATTTTTTTAAATAGCACATGGTCAGACTAGATGGTTTTTTATTCATTGTTAGGGTTATATAATTCCGTTTTCTATGAAACCACTCGATATGTGATCAATAATTATTTTATAGTGTATATTGTTTAATATTATTCGTTGTACGGGTTCTCCTTTAAAGGTGTGGATAGTGCCCACACCAAGAGATTGCCATTGTTGGAGGAAAGATTTTCAGGTCAGTTGAAGGTAATCGCTAGCCTTGATCCAGCGTCAGTACAGTAAGTAGTATGGTACACAACTTGTACTTTGTAGGCATAGAGCAACTCGCGGAAATCTTGAAGTTGAATTTTTTGTTGACGTCCGCCACGAAGACGGAGATAATTACCAAACTGGATCTCTATAAAACATCAGATCGGCAATAAATCGTCAGGCAGAAGAGGTGTAGATAGGGGATTGTTAATGTTATTTTTGACATGACAGAGCCAATATTTTCCCAAGTCATGAACTGGCCAGGCTAAAGTTTTAAAATGAAATGTGTATAGTAATATAGGACACACGATTCTCAAGACATAATAATGATAAAATTGGATTCTTGTGTCTGTCCATAACCCAAATTAATTGATCAAGCTATGAGTTGAAAAATTATTGGGTTCGACTGCGTCTCGCCCAATATTTTTTACCAAAATTTGGAATTAGGTGCTTTTGGTGATGCAGCTCTATGCAAAGTAGAAAAGATGGTATGAACAAATTGGATTACTTACCTTTAAGTAAACTTGACCAGACCTGCTTGCTGATTTCTAACCTTGAGCGGATATCTATGTGTCCAGTAAGTCCACTTACATTATGATGCGGATTACCTGCATTGGTGAAAAAAATCCAGTATTTTACAAGGAGTGTTGGGCAATGTCTGAAAGTATGTCTTAACCCTTTGAACACTGGCGGCCAGTATATTGTCCTCAACCAGTCTGCCAATATACACTAGCGGCCAGTATACTGTCTTTCACCATGAGCGTTTTGTTTACAAACACAATGATGTTCCCATGACCCTGTCAATCAGCGAATTTGACCTCCAGTACTATAATTAGCCTTCAGCAGATGTTTTGTAGTATGTTGGCTGCATATACCATTGCGACCGTGTCGAATTAGGTGATTTTATCAGACTATTTCTGTGGTGTTTTTTTGGTTGATTTTTCGCGGTCAATATGGTGTAGAAGAGGAAAATGACTGCCGAGAAAGCATTGGATGCTATCAAATGACTCTGATTTTTATAAAAGTGATGATTTTGAGTCTGAAAGTGACTCAGAGGATGACGAATATGGAGCTGAATCGGTAAGCTACGGTACATGTACATGATGGGACAAGCTCTGGGTTGTGGGGTTGTAATTACACATGCTGCCCCTCCCCGGGTTGAACTAGGAACACAGCAGGTTTTTGCGGAACGCCGTTTCACTCCCAATGAAAATCCTGGATCTGTAAAATCCTGTATATGTAAACATTATTTTGTTTACAAATCCTACTTTATAATTGCGTTTGTTACAGCATTAGTATGCGACCCCAGAGCTGTACATTAACACAGCACACGCAGGGCTAGGGGGGTCAGTGTGGGAGTACCGGACCTACTAGGGGGTCAGTGTTCAAAGGGTTAATATTATCAAAAACATCATTTTTAAAAAAAATAAAAAAAATAAAAAAAATAAAAAAAATAAAAAAGTGGAAATTTTTGCACTACTTTTTTTGCACTTTGCCAATTTTGTAACTGTTTCACTTGTTTTCAAATCCAGGATTTGAGCTTTCTTCCACAGACCTATACTCAAAAGAGAAAATCTCATGCATTTTTATATTCACACATTTTTGTATTCATGTGTTTCTGTTTTTGCAGTCTGTTTTTGTCTGAAGCACAAATAAAATAATGTAGTATGCAAATTTCCACTTTTACTGTACACGATATGTGTGTCGGGCCACAAATATTTTCTCACTTCATAACAATCATTTTATCTTAAAATTTCTAATCTAATCAACGAGCAATTGTTATAGTTAAGAACAAAATTAACTCAACATTTGTACACAGAATACTTATTGTGGAAGCATTTTAGATGATGAAGTGTTGAGAGCATATTTAGCTTTCCTAAAATACATGCTTTTTAATGTTTTTGAGAAAGATGGGAGGTAGAAACAAAAAATATTGATTAGGGATAGTACTTTTGGTAAACGTTTCATATAGAAGTCCAAGTATTCAACTTGAGGTATTACAATTGAGCTGTATTATGTTGTGCAGTAGCGCTTGATGGAATACTTGCATACTTCTAT
Organism: Ophioderma brevispina; assembly: GCA_023653785.1. Lineage (NCBI taxonomy): Eukaryota > Metazoa > Echinodermata > Ophiuroidea > Amphilepidida > Ophiodermatidae > Ophioderma > Ophioderma brevispina. The sequence goes on from JAMKCH010009121.1 coordinate 26,478, forward strand.
ATGACACATGTGAATGGTCAGTGGATTTCTCACTGACCGTCAATTTATATGAAACATCTTCCATACCTTTAGCCACGATAAATAGGCCAACTCATTTTTGATATCCTTAGAAAAGTGTTCAACATTTTTTAATAAAAAAAGGAACTCCCAGGCACCTCTGATAGTGTGAATAGATACAAATAGGACAGGTAAGGTCAAGTTTCATCTGATAGTGAACACTGTATTGTACAGATAATACAGTAACACAACTTTATTTCATGGCATTAAAATTTTGCTATGAAGCACAAATTCACTTTTTTGACAGCAGTAAACTTTCACAAACTCACAAAGTATTCTATACAATATCCTTGTAAAAGAACCTAATCCACTACTATCAATTTTGTGTTACTTTAAAGAGACATGAGGACATTTCCAGAATGTAGCACTCCCAATTTTTTTTTAACCCAGATTTTTTGCATATTTGGAATGCCATCTTTATGTAATAAGCTGATTTTTTTTTTGTCGTGCATGACAGAAAATCAAAGTATGGTTTTCTATAGAGACGGTTACGATAACAGGCAAGTTCAAAACACGGTTTGCGGTTTTCTTTTGTACTAGTTTGTCCAGGTGGGTGACACTGTGTACAAATGCCCATAGACAATTTCGATATCGATAGTGATAGTGCCACCATTTTCGATAAGCTACATAATTATTTATGCATAAACGCATTCATGACGTAAACCGGGGGATGACGTAGCGTAATAGCGCCACGCACGACTGGCGAACTATAAGCTACAGATTTCATGCAGATCAGTGTGCAGTACGCATCCATTCTCTTGACCGAGTGTCCTATCCCGATTTATTTAGGATCCTGGTTTGTCCACTAAACCTTCGAAACGTTCTCAGTAGGTGGTCTACAACTGATCCAGTGCAATTTAAGAGAAATTTGTATCCTCAAAAAAATCCCCTCCTGTCACTTTAAAGTTGTGATAATCATGGGTGTGTAATTTTCTCTGAGGATTTCCTTGTTTTTGGAATTTTGTAGTGACAAAATTTTAGTTTTTCTTTGATTTTCAGCCTGTTTGGGGCATTTTTACTCCTTTTTTCCTCTTTTCCGTTTGCCCCCCTTTTTTTCCTTGTTTTTTGTCCATGGCCTCTCACACCCCTGGATAATCTTGAAAATAATTTGCTAGCGAAATAAACTCTATACTACAGTTTGACAAGCTTTGCAGACAGAGTGCAACGCAAGGTAAACCTGGTAATCAAGCAAAGCAATGACCAGCAGCACCCTGTCCTATTTTCTGGGTGACTGCCTCTACCAACAAACTAACAAGGGGAAAAATTGCATTAGAACTCATAATCCCAATTATTTCAATACCAGTGGACGCCATCGGGCAACTAGGACCTCTATGTTGATTATTTCATTTATCAACGGGTTTTTGACCGAGGAAAATCAGTCATAAAGCCGTTCCTTGATTGTATTTCACTAAGTACATAACTTACTTATCACAGAAGTGATATTTGGGATATTTTCACAGCTACCAAGGGCAATGGCCGCATCCCGCATGATTGCCCTACACCTACAAGGCCAAATCTTTTTTACTTGGAAAATGGTGCTGATGATCTTCACCGTCGGTTAGCAAATTCAGCATGAAAGCAACTTTGCACAGAAGAATTGCCATTATTTAAGGTTGTGACTAACAACAATGGTTTGTAAGGAGTTTTGGTCATCTCCTTTTGACATCACTTAACACCCAGCAGTGTGCATACCGCGTAGTAAGCATTTTTATGCAAAAACATTCTCTAATCTCGAGTGTGTGAGGAGGACGGGTATGTAATGTTTTGCTTTCATTGCTGTGCTAAACACGCTTAGACATCTTGAGGATTCATTTTTTCAACAAAAACAAGGATTTTCGGGTGAATTTCTCAGTGACCCCATATATTTTTTGTTTATTAGAAAGCTCCAGTATTGTGCAACTTATACTTCAACAATAATAACGGCAAACATTTTCCCAGGGGGGCCACTTCTATTCAAAGGTGGATATGATGCGTGAACAAGGACTTTCAAAATGCACCCTAAACATGTATTTTCACCGACTAAAAAAACAAGCTAAAACATACCCTTATAAGCAAGTATTTTTATCTGTTTATGATACCCTCAACAAGTATGCAGTGCATTGAATCGTAAATATACCCTTTATTATCTTGCTTTGCTTTACTTCCCAAGTTCCGATTACAATATTTTGGATGATTTTGATCCCTACTTAATGAGATATAACATGACAATTTCAGGGTTAAGTAAAAAACATACCCTTTTTTCCAATTTCCCGTATTTTGCTGTTTTTGACACCTAAACGATGTACCTCGTACCCGCCCGTTGAAAAAAGACACCCTTTTTACAACACGTTTCTTGTTCACGCATTATATCCACCTTTGAATACAAGTGCCCCCCCCCCCCCCCCCCGGGAACATTTTGAGCAAACTTTTTTGCTATACCCAGAAATGTTCATGGAAAAATGAATTTTTCCATACACCTAAAGATGTCAGTTCATTTTGGTAAAAATGTGTATACATTTTAAATAGTTTCATTTCAAAAACGACCTCGGTGATCCCCGAATTTTATCTTTAATTTGTTGTCCATATCGATGAAACCATATTTATGCAAAGTGAAGAGAAACTTATGGTGGGAAATATATATATCCCAAACCCATTAAGGATAAACTCACTTGCCATGCAATTTTGGGGTAAAAAAGTAGACATACTGCATTTGAAAATAAAAAGCTATTTTCTGAAAATGCCCGGTTAAAATATGCACCTCCTAATAATATTTTTTTAATTATTATTATTACATGAACTTTGGTTTGACAGAGTGGGGAAAACATACAGAAAACGCCTGCTAATAATATATCGGTAGAGTTAAGTGTGACCTGGATTTCTACAGCAAAAATAGCCTCTCAGCTACTCACACAGATGACGGAATGCTACAAACACACGCAAACACCCGATGCTAATTTTACACGGCTTAATTCTTCATGGAAGTAGCTGTACAATTAAACAGCTACTACAGATTAGATTAGTAATTTAGTTAAAGGTGCAACAAGAGATTTCACCTAAAAGGCATCTCTAATAAACATGTAAAAATTCTCATTTTGCACTGATGTAAAGCTTTTTATCAAAAATATCCTTTAAAAATGTGCAAATTCAGATTTTTGCACTGATGTATTAAGCTTTCTATCAGAAATATCCCCATCTGAAGGGGTTAAAGCTGAGAATTATTTCTTTGGTACACAAATTGTGAAACTTCTAATTTCCTATTGGAGTAAATAGGAATTCAACCTATGTTAAACAAGCATATGAAAGTCACCTTTTGTTTTAACTGTCATTTCTGTAGCCAATTACAATGTAGGAAATCTATTGAGTGTCTAATCGATACGAAATCACTACATAAAAACATAAATGGCTTGAAATCTCTCATTGCACCTTTAAATCTACCAACAATGGTAATTCTACCATGACAACTAAACCAAACAAATATATAGCATAAAAATTTAAAGGACAAAAAGAAAAACCTCCAAAACTAAAGTAGAAATGCACTAAAATGCAAATTTTTACAACATAGCTTATAATCTTCCAAGGCAGACCTTTTTGGAGTTCAAATAAGGTGTTTTTTAATATATATTTTTCTTCCTTTCAATTTATTAGCATTTATTTAATTTTCATACACAAATATTTCTTCAAAAACAGTAAATTGTATCATGAATTGTTGAAAACCAGGTATGGAGCCAGTCTACCATACTAGTATTAGAACTGTAGACCCCTGCTTATTATTAGAAACATAAAGCAATCAACATGAGGCAGTTTAACCAGGTGCACATCCATTAAAATTTTATGATAAAAATGCATTTTCCTGCTCAAAAAATCTCACCCACGCAATAAAGATGAGCAAAACATCACTGAATCACACAGAAGTACTCCAACGGTGAATTTAATTCAATCGGCTCGGATTTTTCACAATCATGGACTCCACTGTGTAGTTTACGATGGGTTTTCGTTCTTGGAGAGAAATTCTAGCAAGGGAGAAAAGGATAGAACAAATACAATTCTCATGTGAATCAAATGAAAAAAACATCCATGCCAAAAAACAAAAAACACCAAAACAAAAAAAAATATTCTATTTTAACGTAAAAAGGGAACTATTCCACAATCATTTTTTTCCAAAGTTAGATTGTCTCCCTTTTTCACCAATAATTGCATTAACGACACTATCAGTGATCCACCCGAAAAGGAGTGAAAATATTTGAAAGTTGCAGGAATAGATGAAGTGAAGGATAAGGTGCCGGATCTCCTAAGGTTATTTTCCAAATGAAAATTACAGAGAAGGGAGAACACAGCAGGTGCAAAGACTGAATTCCCACAATTAGGTGTTTGCTGTAAGTGTCCGTAGGACAGTAAGTAAGACTTAAAATATCCCGATTTTGCCTAGTAGTTGCTGCATTGGGTACTATCACTTGTAGGTATGTTAGGAACCTATTAACGGTAACGGTAAAGGGGAGGACCTGGTACACAGGAACGGAAGTGCCCATCTCTCTCTCGAAGCGATTGGGGGCAGACTCCTCATGTAATTGTTGCTGTAGTGGGTTCGCCACACCTCATCTACAGCAGTAGGATAGGTACCTATACTCTGTGAAAAAAAAGGGTAAACACGCGGTTCTCGAACAACCACACGTCTCGCCTGCTTGCGCGTAATTTGTAAGACAAAAGCAGCACACCAGAGTTTGGCAAATGTGGAGTCCAGGGTGTCCCCAAAGTTGTGCAAGCAGATAAACCCAATTTCTTAACTAGTGTTCCTTCCCACTATTCATTTGCACACCTAGGTGGGTCACAACATTTTCATTGTGGAGATATTAATATTGCAAGTTGAAATTCCCTACCCCACGAGATAAGTCATAAGTCAGAGATGTTTAGGGAGTAGACCCCTGTTGCATTTAAGTAGTCTTACTTCTGCTCTTTCATTGACACCCACCACCAGGGGTCACAACATTTTCCATTGTGAGATATTAATCATGAGAAGCCCTCAAAAAGAGCATAACTAGATGTTTTACGAGTAGCACCCCTGGGTTTGCTTTGATTAGTATTCCTATACCTCCACTATTTCATTTGACCACCCTAGGGGTCACAACATTTTTCCGTTGTGGGATATAATCTTGAAAATCCACCCTCATGAGCACAAGTAAGAGACGTTTTAGGAGGAACACCCCCGGGTTTGCCATTTATAGTATTTATCTTCTCACCTTTCATTGATACCACCATTTTAGGAGGTCACAACATCTTCCGTTGGGGAGGATATTAAGCTTTGAAATGTCCCAACATAATCATAACCAAGAGATGGTTAGGAGTAGCACCCCGGGTTTGCATTATGGGATTCTTTATTTCCTGCTCTTTCATTTGACACCCCCCAGGGGTCACAACATTTTCCATTGTAGAGATATAATCATGAAAGTCATGCAAAAATTAAAATAAGTAATTTTTGAGAAATTTAACAAAAGACAGTGACTTTATTCAATTGGCAACACTATTTTGAAAAAATCATTGGACCACATTTTAAATTTGAGTCGCACTCCGGGTCCAGGAAGAAAGCGGTTTAAAATTGCACAATTTTGCGCATTTTTCCACTTTTCAAGAATGGTAAACAGGCTGGGAACCCAAAAGACTGAACAGAATAGAAAAATCATTTCAATGAAAACAGGGCACTGATCTTAGCTATATTGATGTTAATACTTTGTTTGTGGTGTACTCCCTTTTGATAAGTTTCTGTTTTGTACACTTGTTGGGTTACACACCAAATCACACACAGCCATACTGCCAAATAAACACTGCTACCCTAATTTATTGTAAGGTAAACCAACTCCTGAATCCAATTATTTTTGAGTTGTAGTATTTCACACTGACCCTTGACAACCTGATGAAAATTTGGTTTGAAAGGGACCAAGCATTTAGCATAGTTGACAATTTTAAAATAATTCAAAGAATGCCCCTTAAGTGGCCGACATGGGAATTTGACCACATTTATGATTCACACAAAAGATGTTACCATATAGTAGTCTCATGTAGCGAAGGAATTTTGGCATATCCATGTACCATTTAAGCGATACCGCAATTACGATATTAATTAGATCAATTGATCAAACAAGCCCTTTAAGGATCACGTGCACTCTTTGACCGCAATTGTGATTCATACAAAAGAGAGGCATAGAAGTCTCATTTAGCGAAGGAATTTTGCATATACAATGTACAATTTCAGTGATACCGCAATTATGATTTTAATAGATCCATTGTATCAAAAATGCCCCTTTAATCGGCCACATGCACTTTGACCCAATTATGATTCACCAAAAGATGTAGGGCATAGTATTCTTTCATGCAGCGAAGGAAATTTTGCCTATCAGGGGTTTTTTTTTGTTTTTTATTAGCTATTTATTAGCTCATTTGAATACCTAAGCGCATGTATCACACACGTTCTAATTGCAAAAAAGATGAGCACCATGATAGGCTTTCATGCGTGAGGAATTTTCCGTTCCAAGTACCGTTTCAAAAAATCCATAGCAATTACGTGTTGTTTTGATATTAAGTCGCTCATTTGCATAACTTAATTTGACCCGCCGAAATACGCCCAAAAAGATAAGCAGTTCGAGAACTCTCCAGCCCCGCTCCCATCCAACCAAGTACATCATCATACGCCTTACGAAACTCCAGAAAAGAACACTTGTACACAAGCCTTGCGGGAAAATTTTAGTTAATTATGCAAATTAGATATTAATTTGCATATTTACAGCCCAAAATCTAATCAGGTCGAGAACTCGTGGACCCGCTTCTTCACCAAGTTACATCCTCTAGCCCTTACGGAACTCCAGATAAAATCGTAACACAAGCAGTGAACACGAACGGACGTTCGGCAGAAAGACAGAATGGAAGACAGACAGACAGACAGAAGGAGGGACCGGACCGTGAACGGGGGACGACGACCGACAGACAGACAGACAGACAGAAAAGTGCTTCACTAGTCTCGCCGAACAAAGTTTCAGGCGGAGACAAAATCTGATTTTGATGATTTTTCTGAATGCAAATCACTGATGAATGTCTTTAATAGTGTTACATTAAAATTTCAGGTTCTTTACCTTGAAACAGATGTAAACCCATAATTTGAAACCCTGATATATAAACCGTAAGGTGTTTGAACAAGAGTTTTTTTAGAGGCCCCCAAAATATGTGTAATAATAGTAATTTCAAGACTAGATACTCAATAAGTTTTTACCTTGTATTTGGCTACAGAAATGCTCAAAAGAGAAAAAAAGGTGATTCTGATTTGATAAATATTTCAATATGAAAACATAGGTTGAATTGTTATTTGCTCCAAGAAGGAAAGAAAAATAGGGGGAAAGTTTCCTGCCCCCTATGGCACTGCCATTGCCCAGAGTCCTGAATGACTAGTTAGTAGTGAGTGTAAGCTCCCCAAAATATATGCCAAAGTAGCTGTATGAGGGACAAAGACATTCAATGTCCAGACATACATCCATCACAAAAAGAAACTGTTTTAGAGCCATACCAGGAGGGGACTTTTAATGATTTGTACTGATTTAGAAAACAACGGGATTTTGCTTGATATATGATTGATAAAAGACCTGTTACAACAAATTTTCTGGCTTGTTTCTTATTGACCTTAATAGTTTGATGTAAGATCAGAGTCATGTTTGAGTGCTCTACATCACACACCATTTGTGGTTAACGTACACAAAATGCTTATTTTGTGTTGATGAAATCCTTGATTCAATAGCAATGATTTGCAAAAGTTCAACCTGCAGGCACTTGCCCAGTAGATGTCTGAGGCTGAACAAGCATGACAGGATCATTCAACTGGAAGGAAAAATCAAAATTCTATTGTGTGGGATTTTTTTTCTCATTCTGTCTTTCTTAAGATGAGCATTCTGCCATTCTAAAAATAATGTCAACTGATCAAGAAGTAATCAAAATGTCACCATCCAAATGGTGGATTTGCACTTTTTCCCCGCTCTCTTATCTCTCATTCTTGAATCTAGCACTCATGCATTGTCAAGATTTATAAGAACAATTCTCTATCAGCAATGAAGATTCCTGCAATTTCATTGGTTCACACGCATTATACATGAGATAATAGGGAACGGGTTGAGCATACTGTACATCTGGCCTTATTTTTAGGTTAGCACTGTATTTTACTAGATTCATATGCATCTATATCAATGTTTGTTGTATTCAATAGAGGCCTATGTTGCAGGGGTAGAATTTTGTTGCAGAGTGCAAGAATCAGTCTTAATTCTCAAAAATGAATTTTGTGGGAATCATCTAATTCGCTACTGTGTTAAGATCTAAGGTTTACGAGAATCAACATTGATTCACGCAAACCAATTTACGAGAATCTTTGCGAGAATCAATTCTCGGATTCTCACCGGAATTATAGCCCTGTGTTGTTTACACTCTAAATTGGCATGTGTGCAGAAAATCACTAATTCCAATGGGGAGCAAGCGGGAGACAAGATTCCCCACAAGGGTTGCAGTTCCCCCATCCCCTCTGGTTGCACCACTGCTTTAAAATGGTTGTAGTTAGATGGCTTTACCATGTATCACTATAATTTCTCCACAACTTGAGTACTGCACTTAATCAACCACTTCAGTAGTACTGCCAATTAGGCGCAATGTGTTTTGTACAGCAGGAACTATTATATTTGTGGTTCCTTGAATGTGCAATGAAGTCCTTGCCAAAACCACAAATTAATAGCACTCAATACACTCCTTATTTCAATCAGAACAGGTACATTGGCCATTGTCATCAAAGAAAGCTATAAATGTACAGAAAAAGATCAACTTCTTACAGATGACCAGTGTTAATTCAAATCCTGCTGTCAACTTTACTTGAGTACCTAATAGTGGTGATCTAAGTAACTTTACTAAATGCTGTCTATTTTCTTTTCTTTATTCCTCCTCCTCCTCCTAATGAGCAAAAAACCATTTTTTTCAACAATGTTTACACTGACTTTGACCCCTTGTCCCCCAATATCCCATATGAGCCACTCAAAAGGCTCATTCTGAGCAGCTTTGGAAAATGTCTAGCTACTTCTATGCAAGAAGCAACTTAAAGGGTATTTCATGATCCACAACCTCGTCCCCCGATTTAAAGGCTGACTCAGAGATTTCTCAATGAGGGTGCACTCAATTTTCAAACAAATCATGTTTTTTACATATACATAATGCTTGTCCATATACTAATCACTATGTGAAATAACTAAGCTCAAATTGAAGTCCTTCATATAGAAAATCATAACTGTGTCATAAAATTCCGGATACGGAATATTTGTTATACATGGTATCCTATGGCACATGACCAAGGAGATTGAGAGCGCTATTGCACATCATGTACAGGGATATACAGGGACTCTCAAAAAATTAAGCTAAGTTGGATAAAGGCTGGATTTAGCAAAGCTGAATAAAGGGTGGATATAGCAAAGCTGATAAAGGACGGATTATGGTTAAAAAAAATTGACAATTCACAATTGTATCTTGGGGCTTCTGACTTAAAGGAAGGGCCATTTCGTGATTCCACAACCTCGTCCCCCAAATTAACCTTAAAAAAAAAAGGTTTTTACTTTTTTTATATCATCTGAACTGTATCCTTTAGTAATCCTGTGTACCTAATCTTACATGCTAATTCGGTTGTATCTGCATGTAAGAAATTCATAATTCGACAGAATTACAACACAGTAACCTATTCCTGTGGGGAAAACAAAGCATTGCTCATAACACAAAACTGCAAGTTTGGAATGAACTCAAATTTTGTGTGATAAGCTTTTCTCAAGGATATCAAGTGAAGTTGCTAGATCATGAAATGGATCCTTTAATATATTTCGCACATCATAGTAAATACAACATATTATTAAATAAGATACCATCCTGAAGTTCAGAATAAGGTAAGGAAACTGACAGATACAGTACATTTTTTTGTTTGATCAAGTTGATGCTTGGAACTGCTCATTTTAAGTTTTAGAACAATACATTTTAATAAAATATCTACTTGGTATATTTTATGCAGAAAATATAACAAACCTTCTCACTCATTCACTCAAATTGACAAAATCAAGGTTTCAATCATTCATTTTTTTCCACTTAAAATCAGTACATTTACACTGATTATCTTTAAATTGGAAAAATGCATGCCTAATTCCAATTCTTCTCATTATAGGCTTGCCCCTGATAATGTTTATTTTCTCTTTATCATGATTTTTTTGTTCATTAAATCGATATTTAATTTTGGCACCACAATAGTGTTTTTTGGCAATATAATAAGTTTTAAAAAATATTTCACCCCTGCATGTATATGCTACTATTTTATGCTCACTAATTACGTTACAAACCACAGCTTTTTACAGGCATTTACTCTGAACAGCATCAATTCCAACCAATAATCATATCAACTGATCATATCAAACCAATTATTCTCCCGTTCACAATACTGCCCCCAAACATACCTTTGAGAAGGTGAGTGATTGTTTTGCCCATGCATCATTGAAAAGGGCAGGCTGAATTGATAAATATTAAACAAAACATGCCACTGTTTGGTTTGATTTTGGTCATGCACCTATATGCTACAAAAACTAAACCTTTTTTTTTCTTTCTATCAATTACACAACTCATCATTGAGAGTCTGTTTTCCAACACAATATCTCACCTTTGCAGGTTGATCCCCGAGGGTGCAGTGAGTCATCCCACAATGCACCATTTTGGGAAATTTCAACTCACTAGTTCATGTGATCCCCCAAAAATCCTATTCTTAACACATAAAATCCTGACTTCTATGCTCTTTTCGCTAGGGTTTTGTCGAGTGGATTTTTTTATTGTCGACAATCGTCAAATGGTTAATATCGCGACGGGTCACAAGGTGTCGCCAAAAAGTCTAACGATTTACGTCACTAGGAGTTCGCATTTTCAGTTGGCATTGTTACACCGACGGGTCGGAGGTCACGCAACGTGTACTACTGTAAGCGCATGGGCCTATTGTAGTGAAGGATGGAACAAAATTCAGCCACCCTGAACATCGCATTAACCGCCGCAAAATAAGCTTTTATTTCACCCTATTGTCCTTAAAATGATATACATAGTTAACGGTGCAAAGCTTTACATTTTAACGTACAAGGTAAGATGTTGAAGCTGAAAACTACTTACTTTTCGGCGACTACACCGTGTATGTACAGTACGCATCGAGCTATTTTCAGTATTATAAGTTCATCTAGTGACGTAATTATGACCCCGATAACACGTGACATTACCGCGGGGTTAAATTCCCCAAGGCGTAGTTTTGTGTCACATACCTGCGAAAGATATTTTCAAATTGGTACTGCATGAGCAATGAGCAACCCCTTTGCATGCGAGCGTAGATGCAACGTTATTAGTGCTCTGTAACTTCCGCAGCCGCTGTAGTATGACGTCACATAACTCTTCCGAACCTGGATGACCCGACCCGAGGACCGTTACTGTCACTACCCTGATAGGTCAGTGTTTGTACTGCACGCAAGCATATGATCAGATGATCGCCAAAGCAAATGGTGTACAATAAGAGTTATTCATATACCGCCGTCTGGGAGACTATGAATAATTCATCGCACGTGGCATTGTTAAATCTCTGCCGGCCGTGTCGGTCCTTTTGTGAGGGAATAAAGTTCCATCAAATGTCTAAACGTTAAGTTAAAAAATTTTGGAGTTCTTTGGACACGGGAATACGAGCAAACAAGGACAGGAGCATCGGGAGGAGTCATTGGATGATACTGAGCCTATGTTCGCAATGTTGGACTTGCACCTGAAGCTCCCACGTCGGGAAAAATCCCAGTGCTTCTAAACCACGCCTGCGGAAATTCAGGAGAGTGGAGTTGCATTCGAGTGGTTGGAAAGGGATGAACCAGTGGACACAGTAGGGGCAAGTACTGCCGTGTAATCCACAAATGTTTTCCCATCTTCTCTGGGTTATACACATAATACTAATACACATAGTTATACATGTACAAATTCATGAAAAAGCAGGCCGACCAAATTTTTTCCTTTAGGAGGCTGCTACCAAATTATTTTTCTGTTTACAGGGTTGGCGATGATCGGCCATGTTCGGTGAGTTCGGGCTACGTCATACGGGATTTCCCCTTACTTAGCACAATGCGCAGTGGTAATGGGATTGTTTTGCAAAAAAAAAGATGGCGTCGCCGACAGCACGACTCTTAAAAAGATAGCTGAAAAAATATTGAAAATTGAGTGGGAAATCGCCAAATATCGGCGATGTTTAAGCTTATATAAGGTAAATTTATAACTAGATTTTTATCGACAATTAGTCCATGCTTGTCGACAGCAAGAAGATGCACTGTCGCGGACAATATTGTCGACAAAGGCCTTGTCGAAACAACCCTAACTTTCGCCACAAAGCATAGTATTCTTTTTTTTTTTTTTTTTTTTTTTTTTTTGGGAATTTTTAGCTGTGATTATGATATGTCCTGTAGTTTTTAAACTTTTGGAACCTTTTACCCTAAGTACTGAAGAAAGGTTTGTACAGTACCGTATAGGCACATGCAATGCATAGTGGGGTTGATTCAAACACCCTTGGGTTGATCCAAGGTGGACTGCGACAGCATGCTGAACAATGCCACTCAAAAATGAGGCTGGAAAAACAAGGGGAAGTGGAGTGTTATTCCACAATGCCATTTGTTCCAATACAATTTGTACATCAATTATAGTGGACAAAAAGCATTAAATGGCACGATTGGTGAGTTTGTTCATTTAGGTACTGTTGTCACTTATAAACTCATGTGACAGACAGTGCAAAAATTGTATAATTGCCATTGTGGGTAACCACCCCCCTCTTGGCAAGACAAAACCACAGTGGTGCAACCCATATTGTGGAATTGCAAGAACTTGAACCCAACCTTGCATGTATATGATGAAGATTTGTCTTGTGTGACGGGTTTGTAAAAACCTATCTTTACCGGGGGTCTACTTTATTTAAGTATGTGCCGCCCGGCAACGGATTTAAAATATGGAGGCTCTGGAGCTATTTGAGGCCAAAAAATGGGGTCTCCAGACGCTATGTTTTCCTAAAATTCTGAAAATAAGCCGTGATTACCTCAATCTCCAGCTACTTTTTAGGTGTTTTCAAGAAATTTGGTAGAAACGGTTTGGACATGAAAACTAGGGTCTCTGGAACGGAAATGGTCTTAAAGCCTGAAAATGAGGGTTATTATGGATGGCACTACGGTACCCATACTACCTCCAAATGTCAGAACCACCCCCACACCCATATTTTAGTTGGTAGCATCATAATGGGAAAGAGGTCAGATGAGATGAGAAAAATACAAGGTTTCTAATGGTACCAAATCTCAGGTATGATGGTATGAAGGTTGTGGTCAAGGCTGAGGATTGTTTCCCTATCTCTGTGCAGTGACATTAACGCAATATTTGGTGATCGCACTATTAAACAGTGCACGCTGGCTTAAATCGTCGGCATTTTTACACGTGTGCACAAAGACGACATATCTTGATGCATGTGCAAAAGCTGCATCAAGGTTATGACATCACTGCATAGAGGTAAAAAAATGGACTACATTGTACAGTGCCTCTTTAAAGGTGCAACGAGAGATTTCAAATAACAGGTGTCCCGAAAAAATGTGAAAATTCTGATTTTGGACTGTGTAAAGCTTTATATAAAAATATCCCCATCTGTAAGGATTAAGCTGAGAACTGTTTCTTTGGTACAAAAATTGTGAAATTCCTAATTTCGTAGTGGAGCAAATACGAAATTCAGCCTATTTTTTTCTATTGAAATATAAGCATATACATATCACCTTTTGTTTTCATTTTAAGTTATTTCTGTAACCAAATAAAAGGTAGGGGATCTAGTGAGCATCTAATCTATATGAAATCACTACATATCACAGAAAAATGGATGACTTAAAATCTCTTGTTGCACCTTTAAGCACCAAAATATAGTAAAAAGCATCACGCCATCACCTTTTCGAAGTTCACCTCTAGGCGCACGACCTTATGGCAATTGATTGCCCTGTTGAAAATAACAGAATATTCAGGTTTCACAGTACAAACTTCGAGACCCAAGGTATATTAGCCTCTTGAAGTCCAGGGTTTGGTTTACTAGCTTACCTCGAAAAGGAAGGTGAGAAGAAGTTCAAGCCGGAATTATCAGATTCTAAATTGTAGAAACACACAAGTGTTATAGCTAGCGCAATCCACACTACAGTTGGCAATAGTACCATGGAAATCATCAATATTTAAAGGTGTAACAGGAGATTTCACACATCAGGTGTCCAAAAAAAATTGAAAGCTCTGATTTTTGCCCTGATGCAAAGCTTACTGTCAATAATAACCCCATCTGAAAGAAATAAGCTGAGAAATGTTTCTTTGGTACAATAAAATTAAAATTTCACATGGAAGCAAATACAAAATTCAGCCTGTTTTATATTGAAATATAAGGAAATAAAAAACACCTTTTGTTTTCATTTTTAAGACCATTTCTGTTTAATTTTTTTTAAAGACATTTTTAAAACACCAAGATCTCCTCTGGAAAGGAGTGCTTTATACATCAAGTGCATCCAGTTTACAGTCAGTACCTAAAGATAAGGCACAGAGCTGAAAAATATGTTCAGGGATATATGCCTTTATACATGCAAAAGATAAAATATTTAGCCTGGTAAAACTTTTTGATTATCAACTCAGTTGGAAATTGTTTGAATTAAAAAGACAAACTGTTTGAATGAACAAAAAATGTTTCAAATATCATAGTGGCCCTTTAAATGATCTGTCATGACCACCATGTCCCTTAACTGGGAGATCTAAACCAAGAATCTTAACTCATGTCCCTAGTGATGATTACATTTCTAGGTCCCCAGGCCTAAACCACTTTCCATAATAAAGCATTACAAATTTCTTCTTTAAACACCACATTTTAATCAGCTGCCAAAATCAGCTTGCGTCTTGGACCACCATCAATGGAGAGCTAAAATTGCCGTATTAAGTTCTACTTTGTAACCGGTAAACAATGTGTATTTTCTCATTTACCCTGTGAAATCTTAGGACTAATGGATGTTTGGTTTGGAAGTTATGAGCGAAAATGTGCCACATTTTGGTTGACCAATATAATTTTACACAATACTCTACGGGCTTACAAAATCACGTTTTTAGCTCTCACATGGATTGAAAAATTGGTATGAAACTTTACAGATGGGGGTTTTGAGGTAAAGGGCATTTTATCTAACTTTTTAAACTTATATTTAAAGGCTGACTCAGAGACTTAGAAATATAATTTTTTTGTGTTAGTAATTAAAAATAGTAATCTAGAACTAAAGATAATCACCTAAAATGCTTAATTCCTAAGTTAGAGATAAATTGGATTTTCCATTTTCATGCAGTAAACATTTATGCACAGCAATAACAGTGCCATAGGATAACATGAATAACAAAAATTCCGGATCCAGAATTTTTAAACAAAGTTGTGATTTTCTATATAGGACTTCGATTTGAGCTTAGTTATTTCACACAGTGAATAGTGCATGGACAAGCATTACGTGTATGCAAAAAACATGACTTGTTTGAAAATTGAGTGCGCCCTCATCGGGAAATCTGTGTCAGCCTTTAGATTAGGCCATCACCCTTTTTGGCAATAAATTCCATCTTGAAAAGGGGTACAATTATATCAAACAACCATCCTAAATGCAATTTACCAATTCCTAGAGCATTTTATAACACAATCTTAAATCTATAACTCAAAATGTAATGATTTTCAACACAAATTTTGAAATTTGTGCAAATAATTGCAATTTTGTGGTGTGTTTTGTGAATTCTTTATTCCATGTATTTTTCCAGAGGAAGGGGAGCTTGGATTTGGGTGGGAAAATATACCCAGGGTGCAAAATAAGGATTCTGAAGGTACACCATTTCAAGGCAGTTATTAAAAGGCACATCAATTTACATGTTAATAGCAAAACAATAGGATAACTTCAAGGGCATCAAGCCAACTGGTAGGGGCATCGCAGCAATTGCCTCCAGTGCCTTCGGTTATTTTGCATCCTGAATATACCAGTTTTTTAATGATGCACCCCAATTTAGATTCATACCAGGTGACCATGAGCAAATTAAATATGTGAGCAGTTATTGTCTGTATAGTAGCCCACGCACTGACTGCTATAAAAACAACAACAACCAGTAATCATATACGAACCATATTTTTGCTTACCAGCCAAATTACTTTGCAGATGTAACAAGAAAAATACAAGTTTTTGACACCAAAATCAACGGGATAATGGTAAAGTTGAAGCTGAGGAATTGACTGTACAACTTTTAATTTCAAGGTTACATAGATAATAAATTCAGATCCTCCCAACCCTCGTCCTTTTCAAAGATTTTTGGTAGCCACAGTTACCTCCCCTCCCCTCCAGGGCATTTTGAGTCCATCCCACAATGCACTAGTTTGGGGCAATTTTGCCTCAATAAGGTCATGTGATCCCACAAAACTCCTATTCTCAACACATAAAACTCTGACATTTACACTCATCATTTTAGCCCACAAAGTGCTAGTACTGAACAAATTTTGATTATGATCATGAAATGTTTTGATCCCCAAATACTGACATTTGTTTAGTAGATTACAGTATAGATACATTGTAATGCATTATGGGATTGGTTCAAAACACCTTCTGGAGAAGCCCTAACATGCACTGTGTTACTCCATTTTAGTTTCATTTGATGCACCACATGCTTCTGCTATGAAAAAAGAAGCTTTTCTCTGCAAGCAACATTTTTTCTATCAATGGATTATTTTATGTTTTCACAACATTTTTCTGCCTTTTTCCCCCTGCTTCTTTCTCTTGCATCAAAATGAGGTTACATTTACAAAAATAACTTCCTTTAGCACTTTCTTCTCATGGCAATTACTGCTATTTTTATCTGTTGAAAAAGCAGTCTTTTCCCCTAAAATAATATGATTTTGCTCTCCCTAGATAACTAATGCTTTTGAAGTATTTTTTCTACTCCTTTCAATCTTCAATCTCTCTCACACTTCAGAAAAAAAAAGAGATTATATTTTACAAAAATAACTTTCAACATTCACTGCATCCAAAGGTTTCATGTTGTCATTTCTCTCAGTCAATCAAATAACTGTTAAAGAATCTGAACCACCATTAAACATGTCTGATGGGCGGATCTTTTCATAAGACCTCAAGGTTACATGTACACTCAATACAAATCTCAGCACGACCAGAAAAGTGTGTGATTATATTCCAAAAACTTAATTATTTATCAAATAATTACATGGAACATCAACTGTGTGGGGTGTCAGTGGGTGGGTGCTCATAATTGTATCCCATTATTAAGTAGTGATATTTGGATATTTTAGCAGCAATTTGGTACTAAAAATGGCAATGGCAGCGTCAGGCTTCTTTTTCTGGGAAAACTGGGGGTGGGGGAAGTGGCATTTTTGGGTCAAAAGTGAAGTTTGGGGGGGCAAAACTTCCAAAATTGTGAAATTTTCAACAAATTTTGGCCCAAAATCACTGATATTTGCTCAAATTTGGTGATTTTTGGCACCAAATTGTTTTTGCCCTCTGCTGGTACCACCACTGAAATATGGAGAGAAAAAGTAGCAGGCTTCAGGCTGAAACATCAGGGTGTAGTTTTTGTTATAAAAAGTGAAAACATGCGTTACAACCTAGCTTTTTATCAAGACTTTGATTATTTATTCAATTTGTGTGAGTCCGCCCCTCTCTGGAACGCTCAAAGCTGAGTCGTAATCAAAGCCTTTTCGCAAATATTTCCTTTTCTTTGTTACTCATTGATTTTCGGGATATTTCTTTCGTTGATTGGTCAATGATGATGTCATTGTTTGCTTATAATAGTTCCCAGAATACTAGTTTATTGGAACTGATCAATAACCATTCAATTATTGGGTTTTGGTAACGGATTCAAAACAAAGCGAATACAGCCATGACAGCCAGGATCCTTGATACCGCTAGCTGGGAATGTAAAATGGCGAACACTCTTGCTGCTATGAAAACGGCCCGGTGTAGGATCCCGGTGTAGGATTATTCGAGCTAGCTGCATGTACGGTACTGTGATGACTATGAGCGTACGCGTATTTGAAGCTACGGCTCACTGGGCTACGTGTACTGATGTGATATGTTTACTATAAATGTGAATTTCAGTCATTGTAGTGAACGATGTTGCATGTTGTATTGTAGTACACGTAGTTTCATTGCATCGTTCAGCCATGGTTCGGCCGAAAGTTTAGCCTTAATTGTGCAGTATGTTGGAGGTGCCTTGTCAATTTGTCATGGTAATTAGTTCCCGAGGTAAGTTCTTGTCTAGACTAGGAGGTGCGTGTCCCCTAAATTCTTGGTGTGAATTTGTGAACTACACTTCATTTCTGGCTTGAAATTTGGGATGTTCGCCACACGTCACATTTGCGTCAGGGTCAGGATTCATCATATTAATTTAATGTTCAAAATTACTTGTCATGTCTGTGAGTGGCAATTTTGACTGGTCACTGCAGTACGAATATTAGATAAAATGACTGACGTATGCCCTAGTCTAGTCTCATATTCAGTGTGTTTGTGCAGGGAAGGTGGGAATAACTTTTACTGGGGACTTTTATTTCTGCAGAGCTGGGCTACAACTGGCCCATCTGCCATCTCACCTACCGTACGGACTCACTCGCACTCGCAGCTGTCAAGAACTTCGTCGAGTGAACTATTTTGCTTTGAATCGTATGCTAATTAGGCCGTGCTAAAATCGATACATGGTCATTTTGACGGTCGACGTCATCGATATTGGCAAGTATCTGAAAACGTTGTCATCGATGAAATTGGGCGGTGCTTACGATGACGACATACTTTGATTGACACATTATGCTTGTACAGGGAAATACCAACTCGCTCCGCTCGGCCTCCCGCCTTCGGCGCTCGACACGCGCCTTCGGCGCGCTCGCGGTTGGTGGATACAAATGCGTGGCATCTTTGACAAAGACTAGTTACAACCACAAAACATGGTGCCCATTCCCACAATGCCCTCTGATTTGGTGAGTGCACATTCACAAGGTCATGTGATCCATACACCTAGCCTGAACTCCCAACACAAAAACCTGGACATTTTGTGACTTTTCGAACATGAGCTTGAAAGATACTTTTCCCCCTTAAAATTCTTGCACACATTATATCTCCAGGTACTGATATGTATACTGCAGCAAAATAAAAGTTGCAATGCATTATGGGGAATAATTTAAAACTACCCTCTGCTTCATTAATGTTAGGATACAGCAAAACAGCCAACCTGCTAAGTCTGTCAATCATAAATGCAGTATTTCAATAACTAGACGTAAGGGGGAAAACTATTATGATTTATAAGCATTTGAACCTCTTTGCTAGTTCAGTATTTTCCAACCTGGGGTCAGGATTCCAATAGGTTGTTGCAGGTTCATAAGAAGTGAGTTATGACCAACAGGGGGTCATGACCCAATGGGATGTTGAATTGGATGTTGCAGGCTCATAAGAAGGGGGCCATGACTACCTAGGGCACAAAACCCCAATAGGGTATTGCAGTCCAATAAAAAAGGTCATAGGTTAACTTTAAAAAAATATCTTTGTAGTGTAAGTAAATATCAAAATTGTAACTTAATGATTAGGGCACCCTATGTTTATCATTTTAGATTTTCATGTAATGAATTCCAAAGAATTGGTCCGGATGTTCTAATTGATTGATCTGAAAATACTTTTTTGTTTTGGGACAAATTATAATCATTGGAATTTCTCGTATTATAATTATGAATGGCATTACGCCGAATAAAATACCCATCAAAGGAGATTGGTAGTTGATTTGTACTGTACCTGTACATAAATAAGCCCAATTCCAAGTTGTAAGTGTCAAAAATATTAAGAATGTTATGATCAGAAAATAATGGTGTGTGCGGTATGGCTTCTATAATGGGGCATTTGATATTGTTCTAAGAGCCCATTTTTGGAGTTTATTTAAAGAGACATGAGGAGATTTTCAGGAAGAAGCGCCCCCAATTTTTCTCGAACCCCGGTTTTTTACATATTTGGAATGCTTACCAATGTATTATATCACACCTGAAGTGAATAAGCCGAATACGTCGTCTTTATGTAATAAGATGATGATTTAGTAGTTTCTGTCGTGCTTTTCTATGGGGAACGATTACGATAGCAGGCAAGTTCAAAACAAGGTTTGCGGTTTTCTTTTGCACCTGTTTGTCCAATAAACCTTCCAAACGTTTTCGGTAGGTGGTCTACTACCGCTCCAGTGAAATTTGAGAGAAATTCATATCCTACAAAAATCTCCTCCTGTCACTTTAAGTAAATTTTTGGCGCGTTTCCCCATGTTAGAATAGCATAATTTAAATAAGGTAAAACAAGAGTACAATATAGGGAATGTAAAATATGACCTGGTACAAAATGTTTAACCTTGTTAATGATACCAATGTTTTGTGATACTGTTTTGAGATACCATCAATATGTTGTTTCCAAGTTAGGTTTTCATCAATTACAACCCCTAGAAATTTAGTTGAAGATACTCTTTTTAAAGGCACATCGTTAAGAATGATATTAATTGGTTGTGCATAAAAAAAAAATTATCAACTTGAAGATTTTCCAGCACCAACATTTTGCTGTCATATGCGGGGTTCAACATGTGCTCATAAAGCGTGTTTCTATTGAAGATCCTGCATTTTACCGGTAAATCTCTTACCGGGAAAGAGCAAGGAAAAGGTGGATAACGGTCAGTTTCTATTGGGTGCTGTTTACCGGTAAATACTACCTGGTTGCTGTAGATCAACTCCACATAAAACTTTACCGGCAAAAGGTCGTACACTGAGGTCAACACAAACTATTGTGGGTTGACTTTTTCAACAAAAATAGGGCGGCACATTCGATTGTAGGATTGATGTCATTTTGATATTTTACAGTCAAAATTCAGAAGCAAATGATAGGTTAGATGGGTTAAATGTTTGTGAACATCAGAGAAGGGTTTGAAGGTACATGGAGTTGTACAAGCGGCGAGAGGCGATGTACGTAAGATCGAAGAGGCACCGCTGAATCCTGCTCCTCATCTCTCTAGTCTACACATCCACACATAAGGCCTTTTGTCGATCATAATCACGCGGTATTATCAATTTCCGTTTCCTCGCCTGCATGTGCACTGTCGCAGAACGGAGTGTGTTTCTATTGGCGTTTACCGGTAAGTGACACCGCTATTTTCCTTCCTCGAGAAGGAAAATTTTGCCGGTTGATTTACCAGTAAAAAGTGGGGGAGGTCAGTTTCTATTGAGCACATTTGATCCCTTATCCGTCTCTTTTCCGGTAAATGGTCCCAATAGAAACACACCTAAAGTTGCAAACATGATAAGTGCAGTCAGGGCTGGAAAAAATGCCAATTTCCTGGGATACAATCCAAATTTCCTTCCAAGATTGCAAAATTTCCCTTTAATTATTATTTCTTCATTTAAATGTCAAAAATTTCCCTCCAATTATCAAAATTTCATGTGATTCCCAAATTTCCCACTTTTTCCAGGCATGAAAGTCCTTTCAGTCCTTTCAAAATCCATTTGACTCTTCTGTATTGTACTGAATTGTAACATCATTTGTACTATACCATACTGCACTCTACCATACTTTATCATACCACTAAGGCGAGATCAAAGGATACCGCCTACCAGGTAATTTTCGTATCAGGTCAGTGAGCGCATATTCAGCGCGTACTATGCATTATATCAGGTCGGTGACCGCGTACTCGCCTGATCCATTTACAGAGCGGGTACGGTTGTTTTCTTCTACGCGTTGGGCACAAAAATAATACTTTACTTATGGAAAAAATATTTGTTTTTATAAACAACAGACGCCTTTTGTTAATTATAAATTTATTTTGAATGACTTAGTGGTATGATAAATTCGCTCTGATACGGGGAAGAACCATGCGCTTAGCCCCATACCGGGTTCAACCTTTGGCTTCACCCAGCATTGGGCTTCAGGCATGGTAAATCCCCATATCAGAGCTCAGTTTCACCCGATAACTAATATTATTATGCATCTGCGGTGCAATACCACAGTGCGATTAGCGCGTACCGCCCAACACTGCACAATACGCAAAAATATTGGGCATTCGGTCATGCAACTCGTCAAGCAAATACTGTTTTTATTAGTTTGAAGCCATTTTAAAACTATTTTTGTCAAGTGAGCTTCTCCTTGCATAATAATAATAATATTGGATGGCTTTTTTTCGGCTGATAACAGAAAATATCGCCCTCGCCAAGAAAATATCAGACTCGTCTTCGACTCGCCTGATATTTGATCTAGGCTCGGGCAATATTTACTGTTATCAACCTCAGCCATCCAATATTATATGAGTATTTTATTGCATTGCACATTATCTCATGGATCCCCCACAAAGCATGCAGGATATTGCAAAAAAAATTGTATGTTGTTCTCATTATAAGTGTTAGTTTGGTTTGTTTAATAAATGGTAATAAATAATAATAATAGCATTTATAAAGCGCCATCTATTTCCCTAACACATCAGAAACCCGTCAGAAAGCATTACGAAAGCATCTCCTGAAGTCCCACCAGCAATTAGGCGCAATTTGTTTGTAACCACTTAAAGGTGCGTGTTCTGATCGTCTTTGGGACTCCCCTGATTTACCCGGAAGTATTATCGATTTTGATATCAGATGAAAGGCCGTATTTTTCTAATTGTCGTCCTGAAATTTGAGCCCTCACATCTATTTCATTCCCAAGATATAAACAAAAAAAAAGCCGTTTTAGTGGTTAACCATCAATATTAGCACATTATTGAATAGGGCTTTGCAACATGCATTATTGCGTCTACCATCAAACCGCAAGTTTGTTTCCCACGGTACTTGATGGGGTGTATGTGCAAGTGCCAGGCTCTCATATCAAGTAGAGAACACAATACACATTAATCGGAACAACCACCTTTAACCAATTGCACAAGATTACTTATGCCTAAGTAACTAGAAATGTTCAGGAGGTCAAATTCACTAAAGAAAAATTCACAAATGCGACCAATTGAATCACTGTTCACACATACTGCCCTGCATGTAAACACCAAAAGGCTCCATCTACCAACTAATTGTTTAATTTAGCTCACTTTGAAATATCAGAGAGATCATGAAATTATCAACCCATACATTCTACATTGAAATTCCAATGAAACCATGTGTATTCTAGGGATTGTAACTCATACCCAAGGTGAATTTCTCAACACACAGGTCAATAAGTGATGTATGACTGAACTGTGTCCTTGCAGTTGAGACTACAGGTGCCTGAAGCACAAGGATATCAGTTATTACCCATACTCACTAATCTGGGGTCAATGACCAGTAGAGAACTCAAGACACGCTGGCATAAGAAATTTGCAGTCTGGTAGAGGGGGCTCATCAAGTCTTGGCATTAAGAACTGGTTAATATAATGTCATGATCACCCATTACTGCGGCTTAGTACACTGAGTGGATGATCGGTTGACTTTTGCGATCGCCTCTGTACACTTCAAACCAACCACCAAATTCATTATAATACTTTGCCTACTCTGACACACATATCGCTGTTGTGCTTCCTCAAATAACAGTACGTGTGTCCACTAAATGCATTACGTATATGAGCGTATTCACCGTGTTGAATTGCAAGATCAAAGAATCCATCGCTACCGACAGGAGAAGCAACCAAAGTTAAACAGAGACAGGTCGGAAGTCACCTCAAATTTGAAGGACTGTCTTCTTAATGAAATAGGTTCTTATCATGGATCTAAGCCATTTATTTACCTGTCAAGTAAATGTATTAATATAGATTTCCTACTTAAGGTGTGTTTCATACTGGCTTGTTTACACAATGCGTACGTTCATGCACCTGGCACATAAAATGTTATAAACACTAGCATCAGCGGCCTTCACCGACGAATATAACCCACCATTAACCATTTATCGCAAACAATTTATGCGGGTATAACAATAAAGAAAAATTGAATAATTAAACGAGACTTTACCTGGAAGTTGAAGTTGACTTGAAGTTCTATACGGCTCTCTGGAACTTGATATTTAGGAATTACATGGGATACAACCGCGCATGCGTAGAGCCCGACTTTAAAGAACATGGGACAGTTTATCTAATACTAGACCTCCCAAGTTAATCAACTTGTATTTGTTTGGTTAACTCACACTGTCAATCGCATTACAACCAATTTTTTACTGTAAATGCTCATGGTAATTTATCTATTGTGTACTCTACCTTTGTAATTAATAATTGTTATATATAGATTTGGGAGGGTTGGGTGTGGATGTAATTCCTAATATCAAGTTCCAGAGGGCAGTATAGAACTTCAATCAAACTTCAACATTCCAGGTAAGTCCTCGTTAATTATTCCATTCTATACTGCCCTCTGGAATTGATACGAAATTAGCATGGGACTTCAAAGCAACTGGCACTGGCCCATGCAAACAATGTCACACTTTAATCCATTAACATATCACAGGTAAGAGTGAACTGAACCACACCACTTGCTATCTTCTCTTCTATTAGCTGCTTGGTAGTTTCACCTTTCATTGCTATCTTAATCACATTCTAGTTTAACTTTTCTGTACATGAGCTAGTACTATAATTGCATGACATGTGTCTTGCACAATGACAATAAGTACGTGTACCGTAGTTTGACACACACACCTTGTGAGCTTGTTCAACTTGCTATTTTCTTCTCGCCAAAATTTTCGGGTAGTTGCCAGACTATTCTAATTCTAAAACTGTCTGAAAACAGCAAATACTTGCACTAACTGCCCACATGTTAAGTATTGCTAACAATTATTGTCCACAGCTATCCTGGTTTCTGCATATGTGCTATCATCATCTTGCTCGGTTTATGTGGCTCTCAAGGTATTTTACTATAACTCATTAAGACCCTGCATTTTGCTACCAACTACAAAAATTTTTGACTGCAAGCACTATAACACAAAGTAGGCCTACCTGCTTGCACGTTCATTCCATGTATCTCTACCTCTGTCTACTGTTGTTGCCCATTTCCTTTAGTCATGCCTGGTAAACATAAGAATTTTAAGTTAAAAAGGGTTATCTACTTATCTTACCTTCTCAGCATTGTAAGTATGTAGGTAACAGTACGTCACTCACCCATAGGAAACTGGACTTGGTTCTCTTTACAACATCAATGGATCTAATACTCTTGTGACAAATGGTCAAAGCACCATTGGAAATGACAAACTGTTGTTTAAGTCAGGCAAAACTGAGCAATTTCTGCAGTGCATTCAAAATCCATTAACCCCGTCTATTTCACACTTTACATTACCACTATCAGGTAAGAAAAGAGGTGAATATAAGCTATAGATGGACTATACCTTCAAAACAAACCATTTTATCCAGTGCATTTTGCACTAAGTTGTCTTAGAATTCAGAAATTGGTGCTTGTTCAGGATGAGACTGGCCAAATGCTAATTTTGTTAAATTTCCTGATGGACTGATCGTTTTTGGAGCTGCTTGAGCCATGATATAGAAAAATTAAGCCAGAGCATTTCTTGCTTAATAGACTGTCTAAATTTTTGTGCACACAAATAAAACTCTAGTATAAAGAGCACGTTTTCACTAGCCAAAACCACAATCTGCATTCATCACTATATGGTCAAACCAATTACATCTTGGTAAGTGCTTACCACTTAAATAAATTCAATGTGCATTTACTTTAGTAAAATACATTTTTATGTAGTTATATCATCCTTTAAAGAAATAATCCCTGCTCTGTTTCACAAACTCATTTCCAATTTTGACAATCAAATTACATTTCAGTTGAATCGACCTTAACACATAAGATGTAACCATCTTCTCATCTGTTCTATATGTTTATCCAAATCCATGACAAACTTGTCTGCTAGGTGTGCATGTGCACGGTTGTTAATTCCCCCCTCAATCGTTTCAGCCAAAATCCAAACTCGTGGGTGTTTTCTGCCATACTGCTCAACTAATATTGTTGACATCGATAACTGAACAACAAAACAAGTATTTATTCTTCAATCTTCTGCAGAGAAGAGTACAATGCACATGCTTCTGCACCTCCTTCCTTTAAATTTTATAATAATAGCACAAATGCCCAAATAGCATAGGTAAAAGTACTTAGTACTATTTTACACGTTAAACACAAAATGCAGCCACATTATTGTGCTTCCTCATACGTGCACCCTTTTTCATGTGATATTAAATGTTTTCCAACTACACTCACCTGTGTACCGATCATTTCAATATTTTAATATTGTGTTTCACATTTCCTCTTTGGATTTTAAGACACAGTGCTCAGGCTATTCCTAACTCGTAGGATGTTGTGCTTATTCTATACTGGATTGATATCAATGCCATGATGATGATGATGAATGCACCAATGTAGTGGGTTTGCACTTGTTAGCCCTCATTTGAATTTTTACAAACTGATTCAGAAATATATTTAGTTCATCAAAGAATCAAAAGGACCAGATGAATGTTGAAATAATACACTCTCATGTTTCTCAACATTTACCCCCAAAACTGTATATTTATCACTGCAGCAAACTGAATCTCCTCTCCTCTCTCTTATAAGTAGTCTCATGGCCATACGCTTTTTTAAATTTTTCAGATAAGGTTTACATCCCAACACTGAAGCATGCCCTCCATTATGACTAGTAGTTATTCTAGGTTCAGGCTACGTCTCTATCTCAACAGAATTTTTTACATTATTTCAAATCATGAATTTCCCGTCGTATTCAGTTCTGGTTCTCTTTTCCACCTCAATTGGTAATTTCTTCTTCATTAACATTCACAAATTCACACACATATTGGTTTCATAGGTATTGTTACTTGCGTATGTATCGGCTTTTATCATACTAGCGCAGGCACCATCTTGCCGTCTCATCCTCTACTTACATGCGTAGATCATAAATGCTTTACTACCCATTTTCCTGCATTTTATATTTATGTTATTAAACTCCATGTTTTATCAAGGCCTAATAACTTTTCTCAAGTCATCTTGAAGCTAGTTTATAGTCCCTTTTATCACCCCTTCAGTCTGCATCTAGGACATATATATGTATTCTCATAAGATATGCGTGATTAACTCATTTGTCCTAGATCTCTTGGCAGAAAAATTGTGTCTTACTCGTATTATAGAAATCATCACATAGATTAACCCCTTATTGGGCTTTTTACTTGGAGTATTAACTCTTATTATTCCTGCATCAATATGATGAGGCAAGGTTTGTTGGCACTCGTATACTTTTAATTTATCCTCTCTCTGCCCTTGTAATCATCATGCATGAATATTGCATGGTAATTGCATGCCAGCATGGTAATTGTATGCAAGAATTCAAATTTATGCACACCTTGTCAAAATAATTTGATGAGTAGACTATTTTTATTACTATTGTTATTATTTATGAATGGTTTATACTCATGTCTGTGACTCAATATTAATTTGAGTGAACTATGAATGATGTCTTTAACTATCATTTTCTATTTTACTCATCAGACCGCGACCCATAAATCTCAAAATCTTGTATTGTCGCTTTTCAATGTTTCCCACTTGGCCCGAAAAAGTATCACGGGGGCATTGTGTATCAGTATTATTTAAACCCTTCCAGGACCGTCATCCCATGGCAACGGTAAACATTCTCAGACTCAGCATGGAAGTGTATTATGGCATGCAAGACATAAAATGTAGGCCATTGCATTGATTGGCCGCTTGCTCACGAAGGTCCGATCCCGCGGGGACCGATTAAAAATTTTAGTCATGATCCAGCCATTTTGTCTACCCTCTACAATGCGTAAGTGTTAATATATTTTATTATTTACTTACATTTTCTCAGCTTTTCTGCTTTTCTTTATTGTTTTGGCGACACGTATAACAAATTCGCCAGTGCGTACATGGCACACAACGTACGAGTCTCGACAATGCGGTCTCTCGACAAAGTCTAACTCTAACTTGATCTAGCCTCTACTTTTCCCCTTACCGTACTGCCTGTAGCTACGGCATGCCATGACATTCACCTTCGCCCTGTTTTCCCTGAACTATTCTTGATAAAAATAAGGCTTCTCTCTGTATAAAATTTCCAGGCGAAATTTACCCTGAGCATTGCTCATTCGACTCCGATTTGGTTATGTTTATCATCTGTCAAATTGTTGACAACTTTGTTTTGAACTTTTTTGTATTTACGGTCACATTTCCGTGCATGTACCATCATTGAGCTTCATGCTTCGCACGTGGGCGCCAAAGGTCAGTGGGCCAACCGGATCACTATTTTACAGTCTTACATCTACTTCATCCTCGCCCCATATTCACCAAACAGTTGGTGGTAATCATGCGCGGAATAAAATTAGTCCCCTTACAATTGGGTACTCCTAAAGGTTCATAAACCTAATTTTTCATTATATTTAAAGCTTTGCAACTTTGAAGCCAACGTTACAATAGAATTTGCTCAAAAAATTGAGATTTAAGCTCGAGCTATCGTCATTCGTATCTCGCAATAGACCGCTGTGCAGACCAGACTGCAACAGCGAGACATTGATCATTCAACCCCTGAATTCCACCATTTTCAATGCCATGGTTTAACCGGGCTTTTATTATCCCTCTTGCTCTAGCTTTGGATGCCATGCTTCCTGAAATTTTTTATTTCTGTGTTGGCCCTCGCACCATTTTCGTCTATATAACTCGCTTTTGCCATACTTGACTAGGAGTGTGCCTTTTCTATTGTTCTATCCATTGATCAGCATATTCTGTAAAAACCGCCATTTCTTATATAGTTCGGGCTTTTCGACCCTCAGTCTTGGGATTGCCATCGGCTTTCCCTTGGTCAATCGCTATTTCTTTGATGGGTCATTGGCACCATTCTGATCTATCACTCCTTTTGCCTACTGGAACTAGGAGTATATCGGTTTTCATTAAATAACCGAAATTCCACCCCTTTTCCAATTTCATTCCGGGCTGTTTCGAATATGTCTGCACTCTCAAAAGCCGAATCGTGTGCTGGGTCTACTCATGCGCGGTTGTATCCCATGTAATTTCGTATCAATTCCAGAGGGCAGTATAGAACTAGCGATACCCATGCCTGTTAAAGGTCCATGTCCGTCGCTAATACCCATCCCCAGGAGCCTCAATTTTACTCGGAATTGGTCAAAATTTGTCGTATTAGAAAGCTATTCTTTTTCTCATTTACCCTGTGAATCTTAGGGCTTAATAATGTTTGTTTTGGATGTTTGGAGCGAAAATATGCCCGGTTTTGGTCGACCATTAGTTAATATTACACACACTCTATGGGGTTATAAAAACTTTCATTTTAGCTCTCACATCGAACGGATTGAAATATGGGAGCGAAACTTTACAGATGGGGTTTTGGGCAAGGCCCTTCTATCAAGAGGAAACTTTATATACTTAAATCGGACCATCCCTCCTTTAATTGATACGCTAACCCTCACCATACCTCCACACATCCTTATAGACTTGGCTTAAAGTCCAATCTTAAACCCCCTCATTTTGAAGTACACGGTCCCAAAAAGAGTTCCCCCCTAAAATCCAAGACTTTCGTGCATAACTTTACTTAGAACTACATGATTGGAACATTTTAATGTATGAAGAGAGGAAACATTTGGCCCTGCCACAAAAGTTTTGTTAATTTTCAAAAAATGCCTTGGCAATTGGCATCAAGACCTACTTCCCTTTTTCCAAATATGATGTCGCCATAAAAAGTGGCCTTTACCGTATTCACAGATCTCAGTCAAGAAATTATCAATTTACTAACAAAGATTTCATTTCCATATTCATTGCGGTGTGAAGTAAATAAGCTTAAAACATTTGCGCATCGGTAAGCAAATACACAAGACAAACGTTCATGTTTTAAGTTTATTTACTTCAGACTGAAATGCATATAAAGAAAGGAAATGAAATCGTTGATAATTTCTCCACTTTAGACCTTTCTACGGTAAAGTGCCACTTTTTCTGACAGCATCATTTTTGGAAAAAGGGAGCGTGTGTTGATACCAAAAGTGTACTTTGAAAAGCAACGACTTTTGTGGCATAGCCAAATGTTTCCTCTTCTTAAAACTTATTAAAAATTTCTAAACACCCAGTTCTAAGTGAAGTTATGGAACAAAATGTCCTCCAATTTTAGGGGAGGGGGGAACTTATTTTTTGGGAACCCCTTATAAGAAGGATACTGATACATAATGCTACACAAGCTTTCTGATTGACTTGCATCAAACTCATTCCAGAAACCTCCTTTATGTGTACACCAACTAAACCAGGGGTTCTCAATAGGCGGCCCACGGGCCAAATCCGGCCACCAACCATTGATTTTGGCCCTCAATTTGCTGTAAAATATAAAGGAAAACATAAGAAATTCAGGTGTATTTGGCCCTCAAAAAGGGAACTTTCAAATATGTTCGGCATTCTCTGGCCCTTCAGCTAATATAATTGAGAACCCCTGAACTAAACTCACCCTCAGTAATGAAAATAAACCACATCAATACGGAGATAATGACCCATATTTCTTTCCTCTGCAATTGCCCCACGTGCATCCTGCCTTCCAATACTTGCCCTCCCATCATGTAAGGGTCCTTTGGCTTGGATATGAAAGCAAATTGGTACAATTATTCACCTCCCCATGTTACTGGTCATGCCTGTGAGGGATATCTCTCTCTCTCTCTCTCCCCCTTCCTCTAATGTGCATGCTACATTATTTTGAGACTGGCAAGAGTTAAAAATACAGCAAGTAAACTTGCGTCATCCCCCTGGCAAGATGGCAGTCTGAAACATGACCTTTGACCTTGGTCCATGACCTTTGACATCATCCACACATGAAGGAACCCCTATTGCACCTTAACCCCAAGTCTGGTTTAAATCGGACTTAAACTTTCCGAAGGAGACGCGAAAAACAAAAACCTAACCAAACTGGAACACACATACATACACATACACATACATACACATACGGACATTCGCACCCTCGCAATATCCCCCTCTGCTTTTCAAGCCAGGGGGATAAAAAGCAGTTGTCAAGTTGAAACAGCCCCCAACTGAAGACTTCATTGAAAGTTGAATTTGTTATTAGCAGGGTTAATGGGTTGAACTTACGTCATTAGGTCCAATTTGGGAACACTGAGTTTGTATCATATTCGGATCACTTTATGTAAATAAGCTATTCAGTACAGCCAACGCAGAAACAAATTCATATAAAGCAATGTAGCAAGTATCACAGAGGACAGAGGATAACCAACTTTGGCAATACGCTGGTCCCGCTGCTCCTTAGGGCTCCTTTTCATTTTTTCTGATGGTAACTTTGCAAGTGTTCATGAAGGTTATGCATCAAATCACATAAGTGGATAACTTGGTATTATCACTCATCAGAACAGATATTTCCATATACGATATTCACATTTCGGACCTTATAGTCTTATGTGTGTGACTCTCACAAACT
Source organism: Ophioderma brevispina (assembly GCA_023653785.1). Classification (NCBI taxonomy): domain Eukaryota; kingdom Metazoa; phylum Echinodermata; class Ophiuroidea; order Amphilepidida; family Ophiodermatidae; genus Ophioderma; species Ophioderma brevispina. The sequence continues at coordinate 58,031 of JAMKCH010009121.1, forward strand.
TACACACAAGAACATGCACACAAGCAAGCCCAAAAGACACTTCCAAAATTTGCCTCTTTTTGTCTTCATTTCATACTTATGACACCATCACAACAATGCTTGCCACATAGTGTGAGTTTCTAACCAGTCCACCACATAGTGTGAAAGTGAGCCACAAAACAGGAATTCAACAAAGCATAGCATAAAATATGCACTTTTGACAGTAGCCAAAAACTGGGTTGCCTAGAGTTCACTATGGCTGCAGTGGCAAATAACACTCATGCACTGGTCAATTGATTCTTCTATGCTACCCACCTCCAAGGGGAAAAGAGGAATCCATGCAAAGGATATTGTTTGGGTGTAGGTATAGGACCTGTGCAGGCTGACTTTTTTTACTTGGTGGATTTGTCTACTTCTGGTATTGAACACTGCAAAGTTGAAAATTTCCAGAATTCCACCATGACTTCAAGCTATGCTGTACTGTGTGTTAAATGTTTATGCAAGCACAAACAAGACCTGTACACACTAGAATAAGGAAATGATTAGTACATATTATACAAAATATATACTGATATGAGAGACTCTTGTTAAAACTATGGACCCGAGGTGACTGCAATAGTGATATTTTGCTGAGGGGCGCAGCCCCGAAGCAAAATAGCACTATTGCAGTCACCGAGGACCATAGTTTGAACAGGAGGCTCGAATAAAGGCAGTATATATTTGTTTTATATACGTCATTCATATATACATTGTTCATTGATTGGTTAAAAGATTTTATAAAACAATGAGGTAAAATTGAGATTTCGCCTAGCCTAGCCTAGCCTAGCCTAGCCTAGCCTACCAACATGACCTATGCCAGCAGTCAATATTGCTGTGTTGTCGTCACCCTACTTACAGACTAACCCCCATCAAACATGGACAGGCCGTTCTAATCGCTTTTTAGTGTTCACACTTTCATGTCATTTCTTGATCACTTAACAGCTGGAATCTTGGCTGATTTTAGCCGTACCGTCACTCACTGCATTTTCGCGTGTATCCATGTTGACAATTTGTTTTGATGATCATGCTACACAGGGCTGACATTGTGTAAAATTGGAAGCCGTAAATAGCCTTTTTGGAAGCCGTAAATAGTTCTTTTGAGAGCCGTAATAGTTCTTTTGAGAGCCGTAAATAGTCTTTTTCTGCAGAATGGTATGTTATATTTGATCATGTGGTCCACTTTTAACCAATCAATGAACAAGAATATATGAATGACGTATATAATAAAGACTACCACTGTCACATAAAAACTTGGGTTTACATTTCTGTGCCCGTGTGGTCGCCAGCCTAAACGGACTTATTTTCTATTACGTGCAGTGGCATACAAACCAAGGGAAGAAAACAGTTACCCAGATTGCCCTTGGCAGGTATGACCTCTGTCCAAGAGTACCAAGTGTCATACGGGCGCAAATGGAGGCAAGATGTGGGAAAAGAGGGAAAGGGTAGAGAGGGAAAGGCGAAGGAAATGAAAATATGGGAAGGAGAGAAAGGGGGCGAGAGGAAGGAGAGAAAAAGAGAAGGCAAAAGGAGAAAAAGAGGAAAAGAGTGAAGAAAGGACAGAGAAAGAAACGTGGGTGGAAAGAAAAGGAAAAGGGAGAACGTTGCGGGAAAGGAGAGAACAACTTCAATGCAGGGTCATAAATGCCAATGGAAAAGAACAATCGACAACATTAATACTGGAATGGGGTTTCTCTTGGTTTCTGTATAATTCCATGAAATGATTTGAATTACCAATATATTTCCTGGGCCCTATTTTAAAAGTTCAGATTAATCTGAAGGGAATTTAAGAAGGAGTGCTTATTCTAAGCCGTAATGCTTCTAATTATTTTTGTAATTCACAAGGTAAAATATGCAGGTTAACAGACGACTGGAATTGAACGTCATAAATCTCAAAAGTAAGAAATCTCTTTCAAATTCTTAAAATTGGCACAAGTGTGGTCCAATCATCTTTGGGACCCCCCAAATCCTGGTAGTATCAATTTTAATATATCGATAAAAGGCTGTATTTTTCTTAAATTATTGTCATCCTGAAATTTTTGATTCAAATACCATTTCTGCTAAGATAGACTGTCGTTTTAATAGTTAAACATCAATATAATAATGCACAGTAATGAATAGGGCTTTGCATATGCATTCTTGCTTGTACTATCAAAACCACAAGGTTTGTTTCCCACAAATACTTGGTGGGGGATTGTATGCAATGCCAGGCTTTCATATCAAGTAAGAACAAACTATACATAAATCGAAACAAGCACCTTCAAAGGTGCGTGTTCGGATCATCTTTGGGACGCCCCTGATTTACCAGGAAGTAGTATCTAATTTGATACAGATGCAAAGGCTGTATTTTTATCATTGTAGTCCTGAAATTTGAGCCCGTCAAATCAATTTCATTGCCAAGTATAAACAAAAAAACACTGAATTATGGTTAACCATCAATAGTAGCACAGTATTGGAATAGGGCTTTACAATGCACATTATGCTACTATCACATTCAAAAACGGCAGGTTTGTTTCCCACGGTACTGATGGGGCGTATGTGCAAGTGCCAGGCTCTTATATCAAGGAGGAAACCCAATAGACATAATCGGAACAGCACCTTAAATGAGTTAATAACCAAAAAATAACTCTTCCCAAAACTCTTATGTCAGCGTGCGTAGCCAAGACTGACAATATTGGGCTCCTAGGCGTTCTTCTTTCTTTCCTTCTTTCCAAACGCTCCTTAAAATGCTTTCTCCTAACCAAACGCTTGGGCCGATTTCAACCAAAACTTGTTCTGAAGAACCACTGGACCAAGCGTTATATTATGTGTACACAGATTTGTAACAAAGTTCATGCATGCCGATTAAAGGGGCATTCTTTGAAAATCTCTAAAATTCTTCTTCTGCCATAAATCAATTGCTATGTCACAAATTTCAGTCAGAAGAACCATTAACCATGGCCAATATAGTAAGGAGTCAGTTGGAAAATTGATTTTGGAAATTGAACCCCTAAAATGAGGTATCATTGTAAGGGTAAGAAAACAAGTATTAAAAAAAAAACTGGTCGTCGACAGGCATAATTTTACAAGAAATAAGAACAACTTAAAAACCTATTCAAAGGAGAGATGGTTTCTAGTTTAAGCATGCAACCTTTATTACAGAACATGTATAAAAAGAATCTAATAACTGAATTAAAGTAGATTTATAAGAGCATAAGATGCATTAGAACCAATACCTTGTTTAAAACTTGATCTCCCGTAACCTTTGACCTTGTGTGTGACATTGACCTCAAATAGTGTCTAAGCTTTAATGTACATAGGGTACACCTTCCTGTCATTTCAAATAAAGAAAATAGAAAAAAACGACCAATTGGGACCAAAATGTGTTAAAACTGAATCACCAAGTTATAAGCTAATTTAAAGGGCCGACGTCAGAGATTTCATGAGGAGGGCGCCCTTTAAATTCCAAAAAAATCGTGTTTTTTGCATGTACCTAATGCTTGTTCATATATACATCCCTGGTGTGAAATTGACTAGCGTAATCGATTCCTTTCAACTAAGCAAAATCACAACTGGTTATAAAATTCCGGATCCGGGAATTTTTGTTATACACAGTATCTATGGGACGTAACACTACAACAAATGTACGCATCAAAACGAAAAATCCGATTTCATCTCCAAATTTCGGAATTGTGGCATTTGTAGGTTATTATCTTTAGTTCGAGTTGACTATTTTCATTCTTACACAAAAAAATTATTCGAAATATCTGAGTCAGCCTGTAACCATAGGTACCACCTTCCTGTCATTTCAAATAAAGAAAATAGAAAATAACGCCCAATTGGGCGCAAAATGTGTTAAAACTGAAATCCCAAGTTAAAGCTGTAATTTAACATAGGTACACACCTTCCTGTATTCAAATAAAGAAAATAGAAAAAACGCCCAATTGGGCGCAAAATGTGTTAAAACTGAATCCCGAATTTATAAGCTTATCTCTAATCAGCTGTGAAAATGTAAGCAATTTCATGGCTGATGCCGGGTCAATTCGTTTAATTGAACCAGGTAGTACGCGCTGCCGTATGAAGTATTTTTAGGTTGAAGGGCTCGCGTCATGCCGCGTTTTGCTACGTTAGCGCGCGTCTGCCAACGTTGCGTATGATCGTTGCGTTCAGCGGGTTGTTCGGAATGTTTTCACTGGGGTGATGGCAGTCCTTTATTGTTGTATTAAGTGTAAGTATCCCAACATTGGGTAAAAGATGACCTTAAAGGATAATGTGTTTAAGAATTGGAGAATAAAAGGTATGATTTGGGGAACGGTACTCTTCTTTACGACGAATTGAAACCCGGCGACACCATTATTTTGCGTGGAAGAAATCGGCCTCCGGCCTCGTTCTCCACTTTTAAAATAATGGTTATCGCCTGGGTTACCATTCGTCGTAAAGAGAGTACCGGTTCCCAAATCATACCTTATTCTCTAAAAGATATCATAGGTTACACCTTCCTATATTTCAATAAAGAAAATAGAAAACAACGCCCAAGTGGGCGCAAAATGTGTTAAAATGAATCCCCAAGTTAATAAGCTTTAATTAAACATAGGTACACCTTCTATCATTTTCAAAAAAGAAAATAGGAAAAAAACGCCCAATGGGCGCAAATGTGTTAAAAACTGAACCCCCAAGTAAACTTTAATTTAACATAGGTTACACCTTCCTATCATTTCAAGTAAAGAAAAAAGACGCCCAATTGGGCGGCAAAATGTGTTAAAACTGAATCCTCAAATTTTAAGCTTTAATTTAATGTAGGTTTACCACCTTCCTGTCTTTTCAACATAAAGATGTACCTAAAAACTTCGTTAAATAATATCAACCACAATATAATACATGGGAAAAGCTTCAATTATTACGTAGTATAACTCTACGTGGGCCTGATCATTTTCTTTACTTATAACTCTCATATTTGTTACTCACCCTTTATCATCCATGCAACGTTTTAACCAAACTCCCATTCAAAAAGCAGTCTTCACAGAGACTAAAATCAAAGAATGCTTTTTTAAGGCCATTTCAAACATGCAAATTATGTATTCTTTGTCTGAAATTGGATCGGATTACACAACAACACAAAACTCCAAAATTATAGTAGTACGTAGATCATTTTCATAAAAGCAACATTTAATTGAAATGACCGTCAGTATAGAAATAGACTCCTTCGCAATTTTGAAGAGCCGTGGTTTCTTATAGTCGGCACAAAAAGAAAAGATGGTGTATAAATCAGATCAATACATGAAAGTAGCGGGTTAGCTATTCTTATGTTAAGGGGGATGGACTTTTGTCAGTCAAACCGGACCCTCCAAATACTGATTTCTTTATATATTGGAGAGAAGACAAGGTTCCACCCAAAATTAATAAACAGCACAAAATGTGTCAAAATACCTTTTTTTAATATTCTGACCAATATATTGGTGTTTCAAGTCAAATTAGTCTGTACAAACGGGAACTTACTATGTTTAAATGGGTATTTTAAAAATCCCCTCACGAATTTGAGTTCGTAAACATTATTTCAAAAACTCGAGAGATCACGAAACTAAACTTAAGTTAATCTGAGAGTAATATAGCCTATGTGCTTGGTTTACTGAATAATAAATTTAACATGACCCCCCCCCATTAGAACAAAAAATTAAAATCACATAACCCCATCCCACTGTCAAGTAGAAAATCATATACCCCATAAAGTACACTTTCTCTGCCCCTCCCTCATAAATAATGACCTTTATCGCCCAATATTTCCATCGTGCCTTCTTCACCGTCTCAAATCCCTTATATTTTACCATGCAAATTTTCCATTTTACTATGAACCTTAAATCCTTCGCGCACGTATATCGTTCAACAGAGCTTCCTGAAAAACCAAACAAAAATAAACAGGACAAACGTCCCTTATTATTACATTAATAATTAATTGTCCATGGTTCATTTTTGTATTTTTAATGATATTGTTGATAATAAAAATTTATAATATTCAGTCATTTTAGATTTCTCTTTTTCCCCTTCTTGGCTTAAAATTCATACCACTTGATTTATTTACAAACTTCAGTCGGGATCACACTAGTCTCTAACCAATCCTTTAGTGTCCAAATACCGTGCATGGTACTAATACATACAGCCTGCTGTGGAGGCTACGATCCAGGTCGTATTCGGGAGGGCATGGATTTTGCAGATGGCCTTTGCGCAAATTTGCGCAACGATAGATTTTTTCAAGCTTGACAATTTCTCATCAGAAAATTCCATATTTCCATAAAACAACTCGCTTTTTAATGGCAATGTGTTTGTTTATCATCAAATGACAATTGTGGCTAGAATGCGAAAAAAGCGAACCTGAACAATGATCACAAAATCCTGTGTTTTGCTGAAGTTCTGTGCCAAACTACTGCGATTTGGTATCAATAATGGAAAAGTGTTGAAAGGCCGCTTTTTAAATTGGTGACGTCAGCTTAATTGGGCCATGACCCCATGAAAATTGCTTGGTCAGAACATAACCCGGAAGTTGGGAATCGCTCTCAAGCAGACGACGGCGCGGCATCATTGTTAGCGGGTCGAAGCTGCATCGCCGATCGCCATTCGGTATGTAAATTTTGCGCAAAGGGATTTCATAAAGTTTAATCCATTGTATTTTCTTCAAAAAGGTAATTTATTGTTAAATATCAAACTTCATTTTAAGGGAAAAACATTGTAAAGTGAATTTGGATTTATAGAATGGCAGAATATGGAGACATTTGGGGGTAGTTTTCACAACCTAACTATACAAATCCCGAAAGTTGCCGAACCGACAGACTCCTTACATATAGGTGTACACAGATTGGGTGAAAAGCAATGTAGGCCGATAAAAGGGGCCTTCTTTGAAAAACTATTAATTCCTTCTTCTGCCATCAACTAAATTGCTATGATCACAAATTTCAGTCAAAAGAACCATTATCACAAGGCCTATATTAGGGTGTAAACAGGATTGAGGTGAAAGACAAGTGTGGGCCGATAAAGGGGCATTCTTTGAAATCTATAAATTTCCATTTTCTGCCTCAAAATAATTGTATGATCACAAAGTGGTCATAAGAACAACTGACCCAAGACCCATAAGGTGTAAACACATTGGGGTCAAAGGATCAGTAGGCCGCATTAAAGGGGCATCTTCATGCAAATCTATAATTGCTGCTTTGGTCTCAAATTAACTGTATGATCACTTAATTGATTAGAAGAACCTTCTGACTCAAGGATCATATAGAGTGTACACAGGTTGGGTGTAAGACAATGTTGGCTGATTAAAGGGGTATTCATTGGAAATTCAGAAATTCTTCAGTCTCAAATCTAGTGCTATGATCACCACTGTTGGTCAGAAAAACCAATTAACCATGACCAAGTCTTAGGGGTGTACACAGATATCAAATTCAATATACACTGATTAACGGGGGCATTCTTTGAAAATCTGTAAATTACATTTCGCCTTACTTACTCAAAAATAACCCTCGTTCAAATTAAACAGGTTCACTAGGTGTGGTCAAAGTTCATAGAACTGCATGATGACAATTAGTGCTTCTTCAGAAGCACATTCTAGCCTATGTTCTTTACCCACGCAGTCGAGGAACTCGACTGTGTGTTTCTTCTGTACGGTTTCTTTCTCTTTCTGTCATCTGGTAATATCTGCCAGACAGCATGATCTTCCATTTGACCCCAAAATGGTGACAAAGTGGGACTGTACAAACACACAACTTTTGACATGACCAGATTGGTGTCAAAGGTTCACAATAGGGTCACAGTGCCGTCAACCAATGTTAATCATGCAAAAAATCTAGAATTAGCTCAAATAAATCAAAATTATATGTATCTTGTAGGACTTAATAAAAACTAAAAAAAAGTCAAACTATGACTTTGTCATATGATGCATGATTAGGGGTCAGAGGGTCAACATACATCAAATACGTTAAACTTCAAAATCATATCCTCTACAGATACATAGTATGATCAATGACTCAAGCATGTGGTGAGAGTTTGACATCCACCTACAAAGTACTTAATGAAATGGATCAACGGTAATCTGGGGTCACTAAGGTCAAACTCATTTACGTGAATAAAATATAACAAGACGCAGCTGATATTTCACTTGAAATGATCCTTTGGACTTCTAGACATGTTGAAAAGATTTTCGAGGTCAAGGTCATTAGAGGTCAAATGTCAAATTTTCAAAATGCTCCCATTGGCTATATTTGACTGAAATGATCCTTATGACATTCTAAACATGTTGAAAAATTTTTTGAGGGCCCAAGGTCCTAGGGGTCAAGGCACATTTTCACAATGTGATCCGATTGAGCTTTTAAAATTGACTGAAATGATCCTTATGACATACTCAAACATGCTGAAAATATTTTAGAGGTCAAAGGTCATTAGAGGTCCAATTGGAGCTGACAATTTATAAGATGATTCCTTATGACCTTATAAATGTACTAAAATATTTCTAGATCAAAGATATTTAGGGTCTAAGGTCACTACCTCGACTGTGTTCAGATGTCTCCAGATCTAGTTTCTTTCTTCGTTCCAACGCTCCTTATAATCGTTTTCTCTAAGCCAAACCCTTTGCCGATTTCACGCAATTTGTTCGGAGAACCACTGGGACCAAGCCATCATATATGTGTACACAGTTTGGGACAGCTCATGTGGGTCGATTAACGGGGCATTCTTTGAAAATCTATAAATTCCCCACTTGCAGAAATCAATTGCTATGATCATAATTTTCAGTCAGAAGTTACATACCCAAGGCCCATATATGGTGTACCCAGATTGGAGTCAAAGGCAATTTCGGCCTGATTAAAGGGGCATTCGTTGAAAATCTATAAATTACCATTTTTTTACTCAAATTTTAATTGCTATGATCACCAACGGTGGTCTCAAGAACCACTCACCCAAGGTCCATAAGGGTGTAAATACATTGGGGTCCCAGGTCATGTCGGTCAATTAGAGGAATTCTTCATAAAATCTATAAATTGGGCTGGTTTGGTCTCAAAGTAAATGCTATGATCACTTAAGTTAGAAGCACCTCTGACCCAGGACCATATAATGTACACAGATCGGTCGGTAGACAATTGTTTAGCTGCTAATGGGATATTCTTTGAAAATCAGAAATTCCTTCAGTCTCAAGCTAGTGCTATGATCGCCAAAGTTGGTCAGAAAAACCACTGACCCAAGTCCTAGATATAGGGGGTGTACACAGATTATCAAAGGCAACATAGGCCAATTAAAGGGGCATTCTTTGAAATCCTCAATTACATCTCCTACCTTACTTACTCAAATCACCCTCTCTAAATTAACAGGTCACTAGGGTGGTCAAAGGTAACATTGCATGCTGACATCATGCTTCGTCAGAGCACAAGAGCCCTAGTTGTATTGCCAAGCACTTGGTATCTGCTCCATGATCCATTGAATTTCATTCACTTCACATGCCTGATGGATAGGGGTACACTCCAATGAACTGACTCATGCATTGAGCTGACTGTCACAACTCTTAGCTTGTGTCCCTGTCCTCCTGGTTTCTGGTGTCAGCTCCATGATATAGGGGGGTACAATCCAATGAACTGTGTACTTGATATGACTGACTGTCACACTCTAGCTTGGGTCTGCCCTCTTGTTTCTTTGTCAGCTCCATGATATAGGGGGGTACAATCCAATGAATTGACTCATGCATTGATCTGGACTGTCACAACTCTAGCTTGGGTCTGCCCTCTGGTTTCTGTGTCAGCGCCATGGTAAATAGGGTAAATCCAAGATTGACTCATGCATTGAGCTGACTGTACAACTCTACTTGGGTCCTGCCTCTGGTTTCTTTGTCAGCTCCATGATATAGGGGGGTACAATCCAATGATTGACTCCTGCATTGAGCGGACTGTCGCACCCTAGCTTGGGTCTGCCCTCCTGGTTTCTGTGTCATCTCCATGGTATGGGGGTACAATCCATGAATTGACTCATGCACTGAGCTGACTGTCACAACTCCTAGCTGGGTCTACCCTCTTGTATTCTTTGTCAGCTCCAGGGTATAGGGGGTGCAATCCAATGAATTGACTCTGCATTGAGCCTGACTGTCACAACTCTAGCTTGGGTCCTGCCCTCTTTTTTCTGTGTCAGCTCCCATGTAATGGGTACAATCCATGAATTGAACTCCTGCTATTGAGTCTGACTGTCACAACTCTCAGCTTTGGGTCTGCCCTCTGGTTCTGTGTCACTCCATGATATCGGGGGTACAATCCAATGATTGACTCATGCATTGAGCCGGACTGTCACAACTCTAGCTTGGGTCTGCCTCTTGTTTTCCTGTGTCAGCTCCATGATATAGGGGGGTACAATCCAATGAATTGACTCATGCATTGAGCTGACTGTCACAACTCTAGCTGGGTCTGCCCTCTGGTTTCCTGTGTCAGCTCCATGATCTAGGGGGGTTACAATCCAATGAATTGACTCATGCATAGAGCTGACTGTCACAACTCTAGCGTTGGTCTTCCTCTGGTTTCTGTGTCAGCTCCATGTTATTTGTGTGGCATCCTGCACACGCTAGTGGCTTCTGAACATGGCCGATATGTGAGTGCATACACTGAATCACGCCCATACCAGTGCAAACATGTCTAAGATCACATTCACAGTCTTAACAGATACTTGCCATGGGCCTTGTATTAGGGCAGTACTGTGAAATATTCCCTTCTTACTAGTACAAGAATCGCCAACACCATTCCTTACATATGGTGCAAAATGGATTATATTTGATTCACACACAAAATGGCTAGTTTTATATTGTAAACAATGCAGGGTGTAGATTCTTCCATTTTTTTTTGTCTTTAACAAAGTTAAAAATAAAACTTTTTCATTTTTTTGTCCTTTAGAGTCATTTGAAAAGAATTTGATTCTTAAATTTTGGAACCATATAAAGTTGGGGAAGATTGGAATCTCAGTGTGGCAAGGACGGGGAACAATTCTGACCATGATGGGAGTGTATATTCATTGAAAACACGATAGAGAACACGAAGCGCGGGCAACCGCTAGCTGATTTGAGTGGAAGCGTTCCTACACGGGTTTGATCCTATTCAAGCGCATGCAACCGCTAGCTGATTTTAATGGGAGCAGTCACTAAACGGTTTGATCACTCTGCACATGACGCAACACTTAAAGAGACCTTACTATATATTCTCCAGCTCGTTGATTTCCCTTTATATGCCTCAAATTTATTATGTCAGAGCTGTCCAAGTTAGGCCCCCTACCTCAACATGCGCTATGAAGCCAGGTTGAATATTTAATCCTGCAACTTAATGCAAACCAATGAACTCGCACGCAACCCAAAGACCCCCCCGTTGGGTAGCTATAGTCAGAGGAAAGGGCTTCTCAGTGACGTAGCTATACTGGGAATGAGGGAAGCCCTCTTGGGAAAAAGTGAGGGCCTATTTTGCAATTCTTGCTCCTTCGGCACCGCAGAGCTACAGATGGTGGCATTCTGTATAGTCCTATCCGTTGTCCATCCAATCATGTGCCATATGCATGATCTGTATTTGTTCCCCTGGCAGTGGCGGCCCCATAAATTTTTTGGTGGGGGGTTTCGGGTAGGGGTTGGGGAAGAAGTTACAATTTTTGGGAAGCCCCAAATTTTGCAGATGTTTTACCCCACTATTGGTCCAATTGGCTGTGTTTGTCAAAATTGGTGATTTTTTTTTCCCCAAAGAACTGATTTTTTTTTTTTTTTGCCAAAGATTATTATTTTCTGGTGGGGGGAGGGGCTGTTCTGGCCGGGGGATACTGTAACAAGAAAAAAAATGGCGGGAAATGCTCACACCCCGCCCACATGCTCACCCAGACACACACCGCAACTAAGCTGTAGGCCTACCTTTGCTCTGATCTTAAACTCAGATTTTCGTTGTTCATAAATTTGTCATGCCTTTTAAAAAGTGAAATGTTATAACCATGAAAATATCTGTGATGTACAGTTTTCAAAAGCTACTAATTGTTAATTGACATTATAATATATAAACGACAACGGAATAAAGCGTGAAACTAATGGTTTGCGTGATAGTCAAACTGAATCGATTGCCCATTGTTCACCATGTTCCCGGACTGTTAAGCCCGGAGACTATATCTCCTCCCTGCCACACCGTCAAACTATTGTAATGTACGTGTTGAGGATGGGCTATTCTTTAATTTATCACAACAGCGCAAATATCCGGCAAAATTTATATTTTTACTGGGTGTTGTACGAAAATTTAAGGTAGACTATTATCAAAAATCCTCTGGCAGAACATCCTGTTGATTATGTGCGCTTCACACACTATATACCAACGCTGTGGACATTGACAAAAAACCGACATAAAATTGAAATGCAAAGCAAACATCGAGGACTTTCGCCAACAATAGATTAACAACCTTGATTTTGGCATTCGACCTACAAAATTTAAGACACCGTAATATGTCAAATTTTGATGAAGTGCAAAGAATTAATTAAAAAAAGATTCTCGTTTGCTTTGGTTTGTAATGATATCCTTGTATTACATTCATGAATACACTACTGACATGCCCACTCCATCTACGATTCACGTTGTTTGGATTTTGCATATTTGTGGATCTCCAGCGCTCATATGCACAAATATTCTCTGGTTCATAGCCCTCAGGTTTTTTTTTTATTTTTTATCATTTTTTTTTGGTGAAAGTCACGGTATTTGGGCCTAAACCTACGGAAATGTCTCTGGCTCTCACATACTCTCACAATCAGAACGGATGAAATCGGCGGGAAACTTTACTGATGGGGTGTGGGGTCAAGAGGCAATTCCCGGTGTTTGGGTTTGGGAAGGTACGTGCCCTCCATAGTCTGGAAGTAGTCCCATCGCTATACATTTTTTTTTTGCCAAAAAAGGAGACCCATAACTATATCAGCTGAGGAAATTTAGGGTCAATTTAAAACCAAATTTGCCATTTATTTCCCAAAAATATTGGTATTTTACAGCAAATTTTTTGCTCCGGATTGAAGAAATTTGACTAATTTTCCCAACAATGTTTAGAAAATTTTTGGGCTTCCGATTAAGAAAATTTAACTAATTTTCCAACAAATTTGAGAAATCCTTGACAAAGTAATCACCAATCTGCTAATAACCAAAATGAATTGACAGGAAAAATTTGATATACCAAAGGGCTGAAAATGGGAACCCGCATCTGTGGCCGAACCTGTTGGGTCATTTGTGTTGAGAACCCCCCCTGATCTCCATTCTATCAAATTAATGCTTATATAAGGCCTACATAATCGGGCCATGAGAAAATTTTGAAAAAAAAACCCGAACCCTTTGCTATAGAACCAAAATTGGCATGGAAAAAGGGGTCTTGATATACCAGAAGGTTGAAAATGTGACCGAGGTCTGTGGCACATCCCCGTATGGTCAATTGTGTTGAGAAACCCGCCCCCCCCCGGGGAATTCTTCTCATCAAAATTTATCTTTATATTCTTAAAATCGGGCCATCCCTTTTTAATTGCATGCCACTGCAGGTTGTAATCCACCCTGCTTTCTTCGACAATAAGCTAATAGTATCAGCTAAGTATATTTACTTTAGCCTAACATGTTTATGTCATTGTCCGTCGACCTCCCAGCCTGCAGTACAAAACATTATACCAAGACGCGAGTGCATAGATCAGTGCGCGAGTGTCCACTCAGTTCTTGTATTCCTGTAAATAGTCAGGCGGAAGGTCACTGATTATTTCTGTCTTCCAAAATACGTTAATGAGCATGATGCTAACTTAATGAATACAAAAAAGAGCTTTAAAACGTATTGTTCAAGCTGACTATAAGGTAATCTTTATTCCTCTTCCTTTTTTTTTGTTTCCAACCAACATCAAAATTTCGACAATAAATCTCAAGGAGGTCACACTCGCCCACCGAATCACATTTAATAATGCGAGAAACAAAAAGGTCACGAAATTTACGTCAAAATAACACGTTGCCATTAGAAATTCTTTTCAATGATTAAAATACGTAGTATAAATCAATCTTGAATGTTTTTTAATATTAACATTAGGCCTTCCTTATTTTTCTCGCAGTTTTACTTTTATTTTATCCCACCCCTAACTAAATAGTTTTACATCACTAGCACAAAGGTCAAAGTATCTTTGTCATTTCACAGAAAAGATAATCTTATTTTAATTTTTTGCATGGATAAAGTCAAGATGCAATCGAGAGGGATGCTTCCTCCCCCCACCCCCCCCACCGCCCACCCCTGCCCTCTCCCTGCACTTCCTCCCCCACACCCTTTTCCGGACCGACTCCACCACGCCGCAACCCAACACCGCCCACACGCCGTTCCTCTCAGTCGCTCAGCCTCCGTCAGTTCCCCCTTTTTGCGGCACCCCATGGAACACATGTAAAATATAGACCTGTGCTTAGTCTCCCCTGAAGTTTTGTTCTTCAACCATCAGTTGGCAATTCATTTCAGATAAAATTTAAAAAATCAGGTATTTAATATCAGGTATTAAAAGGTTCATTTTATTCTATTTAGACCTGCTTTTTTGAGAATTTCATGTCTATCTCACAGACCCGCATGAAGACGTGGAGTCAGTTTTGCCACATAACCCTATGGGATGAGCCCAATTTTGGGCCTTTTTTTTATTTGTCAGAAAAAAATTGAAAAATTGGCATCAAAGTGGGAAAAAAGCATAGCATAGCTTTTTGTCAAATGTTATGTGAGACAACCGTAACTGCTTACACTTTTAAACTGTTCTTATATCATTCTGCTGCTACTCGATCATCTCATAACTTCAAGGAAGACATCCTGTTAAAATCCTTGACTATTTTACCACCAATAAAATCTGAATGCCAATACTTAAAGGGACAAGCAGCGATTTGCTGATCCAAAACATTGAAAAAATCATCAAAATTTGTATTTTGGTATTTTTGTTACTGGCATAGATGTGCTAACATAACCTGCAAGTGGTTGGCTTGAAATCCATGTATTAAAGACAAGGCGGTACTTTTTATCTGATTCTGTAATTTCTATACGTGCATATCAAAATTCCGACTTGAGGTAAAAAAACAAGCCTTTCCGTGTGAATATCCCAGATTTATAAGCGTAATATAGCACACCATGACATGTACAGTTTTACATCAAACACAAATATTATTTATCTTTGTTGCCCCGCGCAGGAGCGCGGGGCTATAGATGTGGAATAACTTGACAGACATGGAGTTTTTGCTGTATTGAAGCCTGAAGAGCCTTGGTCATAACAATTTTTCATGACAATTGAAAATGATGAACAGGTCTAAAATTACGTAATGGTTGTGATGAACATGGCATAAATATTTATGCAAACACAAAATAGTTTTTGTGTAAGTAAAATGATGATACAGTGTGAGATAGATTGTATTTTCAGTGTTTTTATACAAATTTATATTGGATCTGTACAAGGTTCTATTTCCACATGTTTATAGTCGGGTTAAATATCAGGCAAGTTGGGCGAAGTGCCAGCAGTGCCTGGTTATATCATTGCAATATTCAGAAATATTGAACAATGTTTTCTTTGACAGCTGACATCAGTTACGATTGGGAGTCGACTATTAGGTAACTACAGTAAACTTGAACAGGAGTATAGTGAACTTCAGTTAAGTTTACGATACCACTATTTCTACCATGATCAGGGTTCCAATAAAAGTCACATACACTAGCCTTTTTTGTGTTTGGAAATGTTATTATCTCTCAATTCTTGGCTATTTTCGGATGTTTTAAAAATCAATTCTGTCTGCCATTGCGCGGTGCATCTGGTGCCAGCACCAACAATGTTTCTTTTTTATTTCTGTCCTGGTGTAAACCACAGTCATATTTTTATAGTTAAATTTTGAGTCATCATCACTGTATATCTTTGCGAGAGCCGTATGACAAATTTCGTCAAAAATTTAACAAATCAAAAAATAAAAAATTTGGTGTTTTTGTTCCTAGTTATATGGAATTGTACTTCCAACATTTTTTTATTTCTCTTTCATTATTGATGCTATATCCCTTTAAATTATTTCAAACATATTCTTGAGTGGTTTTGAATTAATTTGTGACAAAGTTTGACATTGTCTAAATTTCATAATTTGAAGGAAAAAACACTGATTCCTTTCCGCAATATCCAAAGAATTCAATTGATGACATGACAAAAAAAACAAGCAATATCTATTGTTCTTTCTTCCAAAAGAACAAAAACTGAATGCTCCAATTGTAAGTATGTGAATACAGATAAGTGCAGTGCACATGTCTTTTTTAAGTTTTTGACTGGGAATATACTAAAGTAACCTCTTACGCCCTTGGATACGCCCCTAATCGCTCAAATCGGCGGCGATGCTTCGATGAAATTTTACATCGCAATACCGCGCGATAAAGTCATGTATACTCCGTGCGACAAATGTCTCATCTCGCGGCAGTTGTTGCTGGTATTATTTTATTGACACTAATTTTGCCAGTCAGGGCCGTCGCTAGACATTTTGTCAGGGGGGTTGTAAAGTTTAGAATGTTTTACTACTGCAGTAAGATCTTGGAAGCGTAGTGAGCGAATAAACAATAGACCAACGGCGCACTGTTCGGCGGGCCGCACTTAAGGCCGTTAAGTAAGATGCTCTTACCATATTTTCCTTGATCGTTTGAACTGCACACCGCAATTGCCTTGACACAAACCGCCCTCAAACCGAAGCCCCGCCGGATTGTTGTACAGGGCCCGCTTTATGGCCCCTGCCGGGGTCCAAGGGCGGAGCCCCTGTCGGGGTCCAGGGGCGGAATCCCCCGGAAGCCTCTTGGATTTAAGCTATTCAGAACCTACAAAATGACCACTGTTTGGAGGGGTAAAAGGCAACCAAGCAAATTAAGACCCGAAGTAAAGACTGTTTCTAACTAAAGAGATTGCATAAGCGACGCCAATTTCTTTAATGGTGTGTTGACATATCAGAACCCTCTGGGGGTCCAGCGGGGCGAAGCCCCGGCTCCTGGATTTCAGCTATTCAGAAACCTCAAGATAACCCATTCAAAGAAAAGACGGTTTCTAACTTTGCTCACTGTATAACGGGCAGTATAACTTGTCCGCCCGCCGAAGGGAACTATACATATTATAGCTAGCGCCAATGTCTTTAACGGATGCGGTGCATGACAAGAATCCCCCTGCCCGGAGTCCAGGGGGCGGATCCCCCGGGAGATCTTGGATGTTAGCTATTACTAAGGTATTTTTGAAGGGTTAGGTATAGTCCTAATTCAAATGACAAGCCAGTAACCTATACGTTTTATGGTGATGGGGCTCGGAATCGCTCCTCCAATTTTGTTTTCTTGATATCTTCAGCTCCTCGACTGCAAATTTCCCTTATACTGGTAGACCAAACATGGGGAAGGCCCATGGCTCGCCTCGTGTTTTTCCCCCTCAAATTTGTTATCAACATTTTGATCACAAGTACTGTTGGCACATTAACAATTCCTGATTACCGTTGGTTAGGCTTGGACAAAACTAGATTGGCTTTGAGGGAAGCCAAATATTTGTGAAATTTGGATTTATGTAAGTCTGGATCAATCTCATGCGTTCTGATGCCGTTCTCCTTGTGTTCATTTTACTTCCCCTTTCTTTTCTCTCTTTCTTTACTCTTCTCTTGTCCCTCTTTTTCTTTCTCTTTTTTCTTTTCCTTCCTTTTCTCTCTCTCTCTTCCCTTTTTCTTCGTCTCTTTTGAGGTCGCTGGGGGGGTGTTCCACCCCCCCACACCCCCCCATGGCGACGGGCCTGTGCAGTTGCCATTTTTTCATAATAACAATTAGAAGAATTATCTACATACGGTTCTGTATTTTGACGATATAGCTCTGGATTTCCCGAATGAGATTCCAGCAACCAGAATAGACGAGCGATATTATTTATGAACCAACTAGGTCCAAAGTTATATTAAAATTTTTATCCCTGCCCTGTTGATCAAGTCATATAGGACTTATTCTTGCCAATGATGCATTTTGAATTCTTTGGGACATAATTTAACATGTTTCTGACTATTTGTATTTTTTTCATTTACGTTTGGCACATCTTCAGGATTTTTGCATGACTTTTAATCCTTGTTAAAGTGCCCAGTTGATGATGACCAGTTGTAGTACCTCATTTTGTGCACAGGTCGGGTTTGCCATACATGCAACATGTCGGTTCGGGAGCTCAGTAGAATAGGGTGGGTAAACAAAATATTTCGCCCTAAACCAGCCAAACATTGGCTGTTAACGAATTCCTTAAAATAATCATGCTCTATGGATCATACTATTTTTTCGCCTACCTCACTACATCCATATCTTTTAATAATTGTCCATTTTAATTATACTTCATTGTATAGTATTTTGTTGATTATCTTCTGATTGGAGAATTTTTAAGAGCATGTTCAGTTTTGGTTTCTGAGGCATCGCCCACCTTGGATTCCTAGAACAGCCAATCATAGATTTTCGCGGACCACGATATCGCCGAGAGTTGAACAAAATTCACCTCTCCGCGAAGTTCCCGCTAAACCCATCGCGCGATCGAAATTTCTTTTCGCCGAGGGCAATAAAAAATCGGGGTCAATTTCCTTCGCAGCCGCGATCATCGCGGACTCGAAAGTGTGAGTATACATGGCTACTTCCAACATATAAAACCAGTCTTTCAAAAACCCAATCAACAATTGCATGCCCATGTCAAAGCTTCTTCCAGATCCATTCTTTTCTTTCTTGCTCAATTTCTAAGTAAAGTGACTTCCATGTCAAATTCTGTGCCCCTGCTTGGTTTCTGGTAACATTCTTCCCGTCATCCTGCACTTGTAATGCTTCCAATGGGGGGTTCAAAACCTTCTTTTGGCTTGTAAGCCTAGATGAGATCCTGTATCCTGACTTCAAAACCTAATTTCAAAAGACTGAATCACAGAGAAATTGTGCCAATGACTTACACAATAATCATATTTTTGGATTTTAAAACAAATTATATTTTCATGGTTGGTCATAGGTACTTTACAGTTTCACAGGTCTAATCTATTGCAATTTCCTGGCATGGCTGATGCCCCAGATCAGAACCTAAAGCATTACAACAAATTTAAAGGGACATTCAGACATCCGTTAGTGATGCTGACCCCTTCTGTTTTGCCCTAGTTCTATAGAGGACTTCAAAATAAACATGGTGAAAAATCCAAATGATTCTAACACCGTTTTTAAAGCAGAACGACATATTTCAAAGCATCCACATTACTTAAAAATATATAGTATTAAATTTTTTATGGGTTAGACTCAATAGATTTCTTATAGTTTGTATTTGGCTACAAAAATGTCTTAAACTTTAAAGGTAATTTATACAAAAGGTGACTTGCTTTACTATTAAACATATAAAATTAGAAATTTTACCATTTTAGTAACAAAGAAATATTTCTCACCTTGATCCTTTCAGATGGGGATATTTTTTTTTATGGAAAGCTTTATATCAGTGCTACAATTAAGGCTTTCAATTTTTTAACAAGACACCCGATGTGTGAAATACCTTGTTGCACCTTTTAATTTTAAATTATGAGTATTTTTGTATCAGTTCCCAATAAGCCACTGTGTTAATTTTAATTTACAGGAACTGTATTTTTTCAAAATCACTCTAGTTTTATAATGAAAAGACTGTTGCCTTGTGTGCAGTATTTGTTAGTACATGTAAAAATCTGACTTTGCCAAAAACTTGAGGGTGCCCTTTGCATAAAATATCTGAATTGCCCTTTAACAATGCAATTCCTTTTTATTCCGAATTCCACTTTAATTACAACATCATTAAAAAAACACAAACCTTCACTAAAACCCACGATAAACTTCCAGTCACAGCGAGCGATTGGCATGCGCAATACCAGATTTTGACCCAAGATCAAGTGTTACGCATGCTCACGAGCAGAAATTGCTCGCTGCGACTGGAAGTATATCATGGGCTTAAATGCACTACAGAAAACTTAGTCTGAAAATGCCTCTGAAGATATGATTATGAACTTCTTTCTCTCTGCAAATGTTCTCCACTTTCTAGTGAACCCAGCAAGTAGAGGGCCCAATTCAAGGTGTAATATGTTCAGGCCTCAGATATTCTTGTGGGCCCCTCTAAGGGCCGGACCTGATAAGCCCTAAGTGAAAACTTCTGTGGCCCTTGATATGCATATATTGGCAAATAAGCACAAGAGTAAATTAAGATTTAAAAGTGGATGGCACAAAATATGTTTTAGAAAAAGACTGCACCCACTCTATATTTAAGTTTTATAATACACTTTGTACCCTTTTTATGAGGTCAACAATGGAAGTTCCTCCTTGCCTTACATATTCTAGTATGTATGTGCCCATATACAATTTCCGATTCCTTGTGTAAGCTACATTGGAGTTAAACACCAGTAAGCTTAAGTCACATGGAACTTCCGCTGGAAAGTTAAGCCTCAGATTTACAGTTGAAGAAAAACAAGGGCAATGGGATGTAGAGCACACCCACTTCTTTGCATCTTCTCACCGCACACCAAATATGTGAGTCTAACCTCCGTCTAATTAAAAACACTATGTTAAAATGAGTCATTTACTACATCTGGAAGTTGATAACTTAAGAATCAATGAACGATCAGGTATGGGGGTGAATGTGGTTGATTGAAGAGAGAGTCTCCCACAAAGTGATAAAAAGAAGTAGCAAATGGCACTGCAAATGGCCGCTGGGTAAGGACCGACTGTTGGGAAATGAAGCCATCGGCTTTGGCCCAGCCTTCCCATTTACCCTCGGGCGCATCGGATCTATTAGTGTCATTTTCACCAGTGCCGGTGGGGGTTTTGACTTGTATAACATGGCCACATGTTGGTAGTGACGGGCACATGAGCATTTTGGGGAAATTGCTAGTGGGAGTGACACCAGAAATCTATGCAGTGGGTAACAATTACAAATCATAGATGCCCAGGGCATTCAAAATCAGGTCAACTCTCTTAGCTTTCTGGTACAGTGTACTATTTATCAGTTGTGGGAAATATAACCACTGCTTTCAAATTCTTAAATTCTTAACCATTCAGCTCGCCATAGCACCTGAAAGTTGGATTTAACCTGATTGAGATTTTTGGAACTAAATTATTCCAATTATTAAATGACAGCAAGGTGAAAATGGATGACATGACTGCGATACTGCCCTCATGGATTTTCCTGCAAAATTATTTACAAATTAAACCAGGATTTCTAA